>KN050130.1:0-50589 GCA_000743315.1 Lignosus rhinocerotis TM02
TGCGCGGAGAGCGTAACAGAGGGCGTATCCCTTGAAGACCAACTTGCGCGCCTTCTTGATCAAGGATCTAGTTGCGTGGTCATCTCGACGTTTGTTCGCTCTTCGTTGATCGTCAATGAGTGTCCCGGCGTCGGCTATCTCATCCTTCTTGGTAAGGCAACGGGGGCAGAGGCAGGTTGCCAGTGGCTTCAGTGCTGCAATCAGGATCCTGTTGAAACCGGGACTCTGTCAGCGGCGTGATACATCTGCAGTCCGGTGGGATCTCACTTTTCTGGATAATCTGCGGAGTAAGTGAATATGCGAAGGAAGAGGCGACGCCATATGCCATCTCCACACTCAACAAGAATGCCATGCTTGTAGGCCTCCAAGAACTTGTCGTTGAGAAGGAGTAGCCATATTCGGCAATACAGCTCCCGCTTGCAAAATTTGTGCACGTCGTCACTTAATGGCGTGCCATACACCTCTTCATAGGCATCTTTGAGGCCGTCATCAATCTAGAAGAGCAGAGATACTCAATTCAATATCAAAGAAATGGTAAATACACTCACACTGGGGATATATGCCAGGTGGTGGGCTGCAAACTCTGTGGGACGTCCACGCACATACTTCGAGATATTCCCGAAGTAAACATAGATAGGCCAGAGAGAGGCGGTGCCAAAATTGGAGAGTACAGTCTCATCGGACCAGAAGAGAAGAGGCAACAGAGCATATTCAACGCTTGGATCGTCCGTGGGATTCCGAGGCATCTGGCGGATCTTCTCGTCCTCGTTGAGAATTGCATCCGAGTTGTAACAATCTGTGTACACACGAAGAGGCGGTGGCTCGGACGGCACACTAGAGGTACATGAGGGGGTGGGCGAAGGCGGTTGTGGTGTGATGGGGCGAACACTCTCGGGTGTTGGGATATGGGTGTCTGTGGAGTGTGGAGGAGTAGTAGCTGAGGGCTGCCAGAAAACGCGACTAGGTATCCAATGGTAATCATGAGTGAATCGAGAGCTCTTGTCTGTGACGACGCCAATGACTAAATCAACAAGGTCTCGGTGATGAATACCTTGGACTGCGTAGCTTGGTGCATCAGCCTCAGAGTTGTACATGGATCTTGTTTTCGGCAGTGGAATAGGAACCGAAGAGTGTTGCCAGCCGTATGAGCTCTGAAAGACCTCAGATGTCTTGACCCAATCCTCGAGAAGCTGTTCGCCCTTCCGAGCGCTGAATCCACGGAGCTCATCAGCGATGAAGCCTTTGTCAGGATCAAGGAGGTCAAGGAGGTCGTTGAAACGCTCATTTGAAAGAGTGTCAGATCCTCGGCCATAGAACCAATCAAAGAGCCGGAACTGGGTGGAACTGTTGCCAAATGGACCATATTTGGGATCAGCGTGATCAGGCAAGAGGGGAGTGTGTATGTTGTCGAGAGCCCGCGTCCCAGATAGCCAGACAACACTCCGATAGGGCGATGGTTCTATGCTATTTCCTGGAGTGAGTGCATGAATCTCGCTCTTCTCCAGACCCGGGGCATCGCAGATTGATTGGAGAGAAAAGTGTGTCTCGGGATCGGTGGCCGGAAGCCTGGTGAAACAACGAAACACACCGAATGCATCCTCGGGGGTGTACCACTCATACTCAGGGTTGGAACTGGAGGGCTCAGGCGACATGGATTGTGGTGGGGGCGACGCTGCCTCAAGCCCTTGCTGAGTGAAAGCCCGTGCAAGCTGCATAGGCAGTTCGCTCCGTCCTGATGGCACAAAGTCGTCCCATGCCCGGGGTCGGCGGATGATACGCCCTCTACAGGTTGACATTGGAACAGGGCTGGGTGGCTGAGGTGGGATGAACGGGACGGGTGGAGGTGGGAACACGACTGCTGAGGCTTCATCGTCCTGATTGTATGTGTCGGTGATAGAGTTACACAGCCCACAAGTTGTCCAACGTACCATTTGGTCAATAGTGTGCGACAACAACTGTTCTCCCTCTTCCAAGCGCCGTCGTTTCTGAGGATGATGTTCTTCCTCGATGTCATGTGTGACAAGCGCGTTGGCGATGGCTGTGAGACGGAAACGGCACCTATGCTTGGAGAGTGCAAGTGCCGACTTTGCCATGAAATTGCACCTGGATATCTTGCATCGGTAGCCATTGGGCATAGCAGCTCTCAGGAAATCAAGAAGAAAATGACAGTATTGATTGGACTCGGGAGATGGACGCAGGAATAATGCAACTATAAGCGCTAGTTGAAGCGTCTGGCCATATTGAAAGTAGTAACGTGACCGTGTCAGTGCAACGCGTCTCAGCGACGATCCTCTCTAGATCTCTCTCAGTCTGCCCCACCGCATACAGTCTGTTTTCAGTCATGTCAGTCCTTGTCATCTCTCCCTATAAAGCTTGCCTATCTGCGACTGCACAAACTTGTCTCCCTTCCACCATCCTCTCTCTCACCTGCTTAACATCTCTTGATCTCATGCCACCGTCAGCGAACACTTTCTATCAAAAGCGGACCAAGCCCAAGACTAAAGCCAAGGGCAAAGCTTCTAGGCACACAAAGGGTAATACCTCCCATGAAGAACCATACGGTGACCAGCATATGGAGGAGTCCGGCAACAAGCAGAAGTTCCCACCCCAAGCCCGACGCAAGGCCACCACTACTCCTGAGAGCTGCCCCCCTCCCCCTCATCATGAGTCTGCAGTTGACGTCAGTGACTGCTCAGATTCAGAGAGCACACCACCGCCACCCCCCACCACCGCAAAGCGTGCACGCATCACCAAGGCACCCCCATCCAGTATGTCCTGGGCTAATGCTATGGACGAATTAGATCCAAATGCCAGGTATGTGACCATATCCCATGATGGATATATGCGCATATATCTTGCGGTTGTCAGGGAGGAGACCCGTATCAAGAATGGTTATGATCCCATATATTGGCACCAGCGTCAGATCTCGCGCCTAGCAGGGCTCAACTGCAACTGGGTCAACGTCATCTCGAATGGGATTGCCATCTACAACATGCCCGTGGAAAAAAATCCATACTGGTAAGTACCACGTCCTTGCCTGACGAATATCTTTTCATCACGCTCTCAGGAAATGCGAGGAGTATGATGACATTGTGGAGGCATTCGAAGTCTTCGACATACTCACTGAACATTGGCCGAAGCTGCTCGCCAACCTTGCATACCTGGGTGAGCGCCATGATCTCATTAATCATATGGCACACTTTGTGAGTCTCCTGCATATAGGCCAATCTTTGCACCCTACTGATACGCCTCACTACAGTGCGAGAAGGTTTCCATCAAAGTGCGCGGCGATGATCTCGCACGCATCAAACCACACCTTATGAAGATTGCCGGTCTTCTTGACCCGGAGCTGATGGAAAAGACCAATCGCGGCTTCTTACATGACGAAACAGCTATGAAACTTGCCCCAGTCCGTTATCATGAGCAGGTAGCCAACGACATCACAAGGTGCACATGACTTCTCTGTACTCATCGCACCGCTGACCATTGAGTAGCTTCCGACGCCTTGTCAAAGCAAAGAAGGTCCTCATACACTCTGAGGATTGGGCACACGTATTCTACGACATGTCACTTTACGAGCCCGGGTGCTACAAGCCAGGCTTGTTTCGAAGCCAGGAGATGATAAACGTGAGACTCCCGCTGTGTTCCCTAAGACGTGATTCTATTATATAATCATTTCTAGACTGCTCGTGCACTCTTCACCACCAAAACCGCAATCGTGGAAGATGCGCCTTACGATGGCAAGAGCAAAGGCCAACCACCGATTGCCAAGCAATACAACATGAAGACAATCACCTTCCGGGGCATCCTCTACGTGGCATGTTTAGTAAGCTCTCGTATGCAGGCGCATGATGCATCTTCGAACCCACAGTTATAGCTTCGTTTCTTGCTGACGCCTTACGCTGACTGGACGGAGATCGATGGCGATCACTGGAATATGGACCATTTCTGCGCGTCAATTCTAGACTTTGCGCACAACAACCATGTGTGGCAACAGGACTTGATCGCGTGGTGGAACAGGTATCTGATCGTGCCTACTCACACCGTGACTGCGATCATCTGATACTGATGCCGTTACAGGAAACTTTTTGGCGGTATTGACATTAACAATGAGGAGATAGAGGCAGACCGGATGCAGTCCGCATACCACGTTGCCAGAAAGAATGAGTGCAGCGGACGGCGGCGTTATCCTGGTCAGTCCCCCACTTCTGAGCCTGACTCTGAAGACTTCAATGCCGCTCTCTTCACTGTTGATGTCCCCGCAAGCAACGACAACAGGGAAACTGTTGGAGGCGGAGTGTCCCGCGGAGCGGATTAGGTGTGTGTTCTTCTCTCTACCGTTACTATGTCCTGACCTATGCAATCTATCAGTGTCTCTCGCCTGTGCCAGTGCTGGGGGTCTCTCAACCTCATGCTCATCGCCCCCGATAATCCTCTTCTCGCATTGCAGCCAATTCGCCGTTTCAGATATCTTGTACGACTGCTGTGTGTTTCCCTGATGGATGTCTCCGTGTACTAGTCTCACTGGTCGCATTCATGCAGTCCTTGCCGTTGTGTGTTTTGCAGCAATAAATTCAAAGAGTGGTTCTAATACTAGTATCTGCCCGTGCATGTCATAGAAGTGCTCAACTGCCACCATATATGCTAGCAACTCTGATTTTACTAGCATGGGCTGCCAACATGCCAATGCATGGCAGACATTGCGACTGCTCTCTCTAGAGTGATCTGTGAAAAGAATATATTCTTACACTCTTGCTAATATGACCACCAGTAATCCCTAGAGGACGCAAATAACACAACTGTCGAATGAACGAGCTCTATAGTCCATGCCATATCGTAGGTGCACTCTCTACCATGCTCGATAGTATCGTGCAGACCCTATGACAAACTGTACTCGTGGCCGACCTCTTTCTATCACCCAAGATGAATATCTGTCAACTTTCATCAACTTATGATGGTGATATATTGTTACTACAGAGATATAGACTGTCTAACATCTATGTTCATACCGGGTGCCATTTTCCTGATGAGGTCGCGGTCGTCCCATCCCGGCCATTGCGGAAGACCATGGATCTGCCGACGGTGCTCGAATAATCTACCGTACAGCTCGCAACACTGTCGCAGTATGATCTGTTGAGTGCAACAAGAAGAATAATGACCGTGGGGTAGACAGCCTATGCCAGTGATGTTTCATGGATATCAACGTTAAAAATGCGAGATAGGGGATAGTAACTAGCTATGCTCACTATGATTGGAACGACAGCTCCCCAGAAAAACGGTGTGAGTGCATAGATAAATTTGTATCCACTGACAGTTGTGGCTGGAGCCGCTTGAAAGGCACAGACGATAACCTGATAGGGCTGCGTCAGCGGCTCTGGTCTTAATGTCAGTGACTGCATATGACGTATTGCATACCCATATTACACAATACAAGCCTCCAGACTCAAACAGCATGCATAGTGCTCCTTCAACTTGTGACGAGCAGTTTTGGAATAACAGGTTCTCTCGGATATCGCGTCGGTACCTCCTGCGCAATTCTAGGGATTAGAGCTCGCCTGTCTGTGCATGAATAGCTCTTACCATGCTTTATACGCAATGAGAGATGTGGCAACGATGTTTATGACCAATGATAGCACGGCGGCCGCGACACTGTATATGTCTGGTGTGCACACAACCAAACCCGAGGGGCCCGTGCAATAGGGTACAGCCGCCTGCACCGCGCTGTTGCATGAATTGAAACCATACAGAACACTCATTACTACCATTGAATTGTAATTCAGCCACAACGGTCATGAACGGGGTATGAGAAGACTCACCGAGCGACGCCAGCAGGAGAGCGATGCCAACAGCACTGACGATTGGGTTGTGTAGCCACACGGCCCAACGTGCGCCACCAGACAATCGTATCTCCGAGAATGATCTTACGGATTATCTTAGCTTCTGTTGAACTATGGACTATGGACTATAGATGCGCATTAGGCGCTATGGGCACTGCATCTCGGATAGATCTATGGCTATGGTTCTTCTTTGCCTTTTTAGGTACATATTCTACCAGACACATGGTTGGTAGACGAGAAAGTATGACTCACATTGACGTTGAGAGTCACAGTGCTTATGCAAGCCTCTGAGACCCAAATTGGACTGTCGATCGACCATGGGATGTCACTCTGAACGGCGCAGGTGTAGGGATCATCCAGGCGGTCCCCTTGCGTCACCGCATGCATGCACTCCAACGCGGACTTCAAGTTGCTTGCCAACGAGTTCACTTCGCTTTGCTCTGAGGCGAACACTGAGAATATCGTTGCGATGTACAGTCCGGTCGCCGCATACATCACGGCTAAGAAGACCAGGAGGATCACCCGAGGTCGGTTTCTCGAGCGATTGCTTCTGCAAAGTGGGGAGTCCATGACAAAACAGGATGAAGGGTGGAATGTACTGACAGAAGAGCAACAGACGCGGTCCCAGTACACACTGTAAGAATACCTTGTTTCGCATCTTGAATAACACATGTGGGGCACATGACTGAGAGTTCTCACCAAAGAAAGCGGCACCGATGACTTGTTCTCGCCAATACCCATGTAGATCCGATGCTATACCAGCATTTTCGATGCTGTAGTTGGCGTAGAGGTACTCTGTGAAGGCCACGACGGAGATGGTCATCTCATTGGTGACATCGAGCGGTCTCGTGAAATTTGAAGACATGGCGATTGAGGATCTGAGTGTAGCTCATAACCATGCGCTCGCCGTTTATGTCAGCTTATATCCATTAGAAGAGGTGATCTCGGACGTGGCTCCGAGGAGATTGTGAAAGATATTTCGGAGTCAACCTCAGTCTTAGGCTATGATCTTGGAATGGAACCCCATATACCTGACCATCCATCACATGATGGAGGTGCCACCCATTCCGTGTATGTTGATGAGCTCTGGTCGCTCCTTCGCATGCCATGTCGCTGCGTTAGGCAAGCCTGAGGCTGGCTGGCGGCATCTGGGTGGTCGACGAGAAGGCAGTGCTGTGAATTAGTCAATTTACGGGTGTTGAAGTCGAGCGAGGGAACGGAGTAATATTGAAGTTGGCGCGAGCGTCCTCTAGAAACGGGCGAGGACACGGTCGTAAGGACAGTGGGCGCGTGTGAGAGGCAATTGCGTAACGGCGGTAGGTGGATATATGTACATGTGACTGACTGCTATGGTAATACAGCAGATACGGAGTCAACATTCAGTGGCGTAGGAACACATGTACCATACAAGCTCGCATCGCAGGACTGGCAAGTCCCAAATGATACTTTGCCAAAGAATCATCGATCATGGGAAGTGCCACCACAAAACAGTTGAACTTGAAGATCACAGTCCGCAGTGATGGACATGCTGTGCTCTTACTTGTTACCTCTTTTGGTTTTCTTTGCGTTTCTACTGTGCCTCTCATAACCACATGCCGGTATGCTATGCCGATACGACCCATACCAATAATTTGTGTTTTTCCCTGCTTTGGCGTAGCTTAGAGCAGCTCACACCACGTAGTAAAAGATGAGGCCCAGCATGGCGCACACAAAACCAGATGCGAGAGTGGTCCATGATGCTTAGAACCAGGCCAGGCGATATGCAAGAAATACCGTTACAAGTACAAGCTTACAGGATGCTTCACAACATTACTATAGCGCTAGTACAGATACACAACACTTAACCCCAGATGTGCTCGAGCACGATCACATTCAGGTATCCCAGTGTTCAGGTGAGACGGAGACAATAGTCGGGGTTGCCTTTCGGGTTGAGCGCCCAATTCGGGAACAATATCGCCTTCCCCGACGCGCCCCCAACAGCGAACGAGTAAACGAATACCATGATCTGCGTCCCGCCATCGAGCGCAGCGGACAGCAAGAAGTTGTACTTGCGGAACCACCGCGGACGGCGCGTGCGCAGGTACCACTGGGAGAGGACCGCGACGGCGAGGGAGGTCATCCACGACGAGTTGATCCCAACAGACAGGAAGCCGAGCTCGGCGACGACGACGGGCGTGAAGACGTAATTGAACCCGGCCTTGGGCCACATGCGATGGGCGAGGTAGAACGGGATGGGGATCGCCATGCCCGCGAGGAGCATCCAGGGGATGAAGCCGTAGCGCGCCCCAGGGGCGTAGAGCGGCTTGGAGAGCCCACCCCAGGTGATCGCGGCGGAGTTGTAGGACTGCACTTGCTGCCCGGACCAGACGTTCGTGCCCTGGACGTCGAGCAGGATCTCGCGGTTGCCGGCGATGACGGACTTCATGATGACGTAGTTGAGGACCCCGCCGATGATCCCGCCCACGGTCTGCATCGTGAAGGTTGCGCGTGGGGGCAGCTTCGTGTACTGGCCGAGCTTCAGGTCGCGGAGGAGGTGGAGAGTGAGCTGATACGTCTGATAGCCATCTAAAGTGCGACGCCAGGTGTTAGCGGGAGCGAAAGAGCAGTCGGCAGCAGCCGAGGACACTCACAAAGCGTGAAGTACATGTTTGCAACCGGTTTTCCAGGGACCATCGCTCCGCCTACCATCTGGATGAGGAACTGAAGCGATGGAAGATATCCGACAGTGGCGTAGAGAGTGCCAAGAATGGGCACGAAGACGGCGGAGAAGATGATAGCGACGATGAACGCCCACCACGGAAGACCGGACTTCGCTGCATAGAGGAGGCCGAGACCGAGAGCGAAGGTGACGGCAAAGAGAGCCATGAACCACCAGATGGGTACCTCTTTGTACACCTTCATCTTCTGGTAGTGCACATCTTGGCACTCTTTCGAGCGGACATTCCTCACCACCTCCCAAACGTCTTTCAAGTGCCAGATGAGGAAGTGAGTCACGGCAGCTGTAAGGATCCTCAGTTTAACAGAGAGAACGACGTTCAAGACAAGCAGGCATACTCACTGCCTATGTACGCTGTCCGAGAAAGCTGGAAAAGCGTCTGCGATGCGGCGTAATACGGGAGACCCTGCTGGGCAAGTTTAGTCGAGTTGAGCGTGAAATCGTCATTGAGGATCGCGAGCTGATCATACGGCCTGCCGTCCTCGTGGAAAAGCAGCTGAGACAGGAACGGAAAGTTCTGCGCTTTCCAGACGTTCTGTGAATAACACAGGCAGAACGCGAGTCTATCGGATGCAAGTCAGAGTCAGTTGAGCTCGTCCGTGCTGGTCACGATTATGGCGGATGAACGTACATGCAGACAACGACGCCAGCATACAGGGAGAGCTGCGTCGCAAGTGGGGTGAACAAGGAACCGATAGCGCCACCTCCGGACCCGACATAATTCCAGTCAAGGGAGAGGGCGAACAGACCGAGACCCTCATTTCCTGCGGCGCCCCCAAAGATACGAGTGACCCAGGCGCTGTGCTGGGAGGCGAGGCAGAAGATAGAGACACCGGTGAGAGTGGGGGCGATGTACTCCGGAAGCCATTCCCAGACGAAGATGCCGACCAGCACGCTCCAAAAGAAGACACGTCGTTTCTTCTGCAGGAAGACGCCCTTGCCGCGGTGCATCGCGTCGAACAGCTGCACTTGCGGCATAATGAAGGGGTAGACGGCCCATGTTGGGTAGACTAAGTAGTCACGTGCGAGACCAGTTAGACCGTACCCGAGCAATTGTGAAGCGATCAGCCTGAACGGAAATGAAGGTTGCGTTCAGGATTGCATGTTCAGTCAGAGAAGGTCATGCACGTACGTGAATATGGCAATTGCGGGATTAACGGATACGTTGTAGTACAAGTCCTGTGCGGCGAAGACAGAGATAGCGATGGCCTGGTCTGATGCGGTCGTCTAGTGTAAACGTTAGTGAGCATCTCACGTCAACGACACAGGCGCGTCCCTACTGACCGACATAATGCTGATGGCAACGTGCTCCTTGATGTCTACCCAGCGAGATATGGTGGGTGAGAACAGGATAACGCAGAAGTGAGTGGACATGGGACATACTGAATGGGCCTGGATTGATAAAGCGCCAGAACTTGGTGTTCGAGGTGCGGAACCTGGGCAGAGCGTGGTTTGGTCCCGGAAGTGCGGCCTCCATTGCTCGACCGAGAATGAATGCGAACACTTGTAGGAACAGGCCGGACACGGACACGGTTTGCGGCCGGAAATACTAGTGGCAGATCGCGAAACCGACGCAATATGGCGCGAGCACGTCAGATCACGCGCACATGCAATGAGTGGACACCGTGGGACGTACAAAAAGTTCACCCAACACCGCGGCGAACCCCGACAGGCCGAGACCGAGGAGCCAGGTACGGAAGGTGAAGATGGGCAGGGTAGGGTCGTCCTCAAGAGATACAAGACGGAGAGCGTAGTCCTCCTCTGTTTCGATGGGCCGCTCCTTTCCCGATGCGTCGAGGTCGATGGCACGGACGTCTTCGGAGACCTAGCGAGCGGTGTACACCTTCTAAAAGGCGTTTGAGAGACCAGACAGAGTGAAGCACTCACGTCTCCGATATCATCCACTGTCAGCTTCGGCAAGTCAAGTCCACCCTTCTCATGGCTTGACACAAGGACTTTCTCGATCAGCTTCGGCAAGTCGAGTCCACCCTTCTCATTGCTTGACACAAGGACTTTCTCGTCAACAACGTCCACTTTCTCGTCGCTCACGGACGCGTCGGACACCCTGCGTTCGATAATGGCCATAACGTTCGACCAGCCGTCGCGTACTGAGGGAACGTCGGCGGTGAGGATGTCAAGGGTAGACGGGAACCTCGGAGAAGCCGATAAGACGAGCTCTGGATTTATATCGGTTGAACGAAATGAGGATTGCGATGGCGTGACTATCTATAGCCAGGGGCGACATAGAAGCAAGTGTCATGTTCACACGAACCCCGACTATCTATAGCCAGGAGCGACATAGAAGCCAGTGTCATGTTCACACGAACCCCACATGGCGAAAGGTGCTAGGGGAGTCGTGGTATCCTCGCACGCGGAAGAGTGCCATCATTCGCACAGGGTCGATATATCGAACCAGCAGTTGGGTGACGTTGGACGGAACGTCAAGCTCGGCACAGGGTCGATGAATCGAATCAGCAGTTGGGTGATGTTGGACGGAACGTCAAGCTCGGAGGGTTGGAGGGTCGTGTGCATTGATGCACGAACCATGTCGTGGGGACGCAACCTGACGCGCCAAGCCAGACGTGCTAGAGCAGCTGCCTGATAAGCGGATAAGGATGTTGAAGTAAACTGGCAAAAAGGGATGCATAGCGAGCATCGAGTATGGAGCAGGCAGAGGTTTTCTCGGATACTTGAGGTAGAGCAAATTGAGCGCTGTTGAGGCGCAGGGGGTTTCTCGGATACTTGAGGTGAAGCAAATTGAGCGCTGTTGAGGCGTTGATTCAGTACAGCGAGATTGAGGTGGAGGATGGTCTACTTACCACAATTTTGCGTGCTATCCTTGCAGTGCCTATCACCATGGGCGTCCGTGTGTTCACACGATGAATCAACCGAAAACGCATGTGAGTGCACAAGGCGGAGCTGGCGAAAATGTCTATATGCCTGTGCTGTTCTTCCCCACATGAACACTGAACTCTTCTGCCAGCAACGGTACCTGCAGCTGAAGAGCCTGAAGGAGGACGCGACTGGCCGGCCGAATCGCAGTGCAGACTTTACTGCACAGGGCAAGTGCGGTCTAGACTCGATACTCCGGCGGAAGAGAAGATGCCTTCTCAGGGGTGATTCTGACTGTCGCTTCAGATCCTGTGGGAAGGTTCCAATGTGGCGTGGAGCATTCGGTGTGCAGGAAAATTGCCAAGACGTATCGTGAGAGTCGGTTGACTCGAGCTCCACACATCCGACATCTGCGTCGTGAGGAGCCTGTCTCATACGGAGTCTATCAGTCCAATGATCACGGACTCTTGCCAAACCACACCTACGTGTCCCTGTAGATACTTTCAGACGGCCACAGCCTTCGCGATTACGAAGAAAAACGACACAAGGGACGGGCGGATGGTCAGGACCACAGGGAGGATAGGGGCACCACGCCATGCGCGACTTGGCTCCAAGTACATGGAAGAGATGGACGCTGTCGAGCAACACATCGTGGCATACGAGTGCGCAGTCCACAATGACCTTATCAAGACCTATCGTATATACATATAGAATGTAGTGGCCAGGTCTTGTAGTCAGATCAGTGCCATACCAACTAAGAGAGAGTACGAAGTTCCACGTACAACTCTTCCAACATGAGATAGCAACGGTAGTGAACGTTCTCAACAGCCCGCCATGGCCCGGAGCAATCAAAACAGCGGATGGACATGCCAGACCAAGGTTCGTAAGGGACCGCGCATTGTGGGAGTTCGTACAACGCTATTCGGATCGTGTACTCCGGGCACGGACCGTTGGACTCTGCACAGAAATCGCTTGCCTGTCAGCTGGAGGGCCGCCCGCCATAGCATATCGCCGGTGAAGCTAGTGGAGCCGGTGAGATCTTGCTCTTTGTCATCCAGAGAGAAAGTCCATCTCGAGCGTAGCACTAGAATCAACCGCTTAGAGGGAACTAGGCGTGATGAAGACCAACACATGTGAAAGCTCTGCAGATATTCCACTCTAAGCATATTGTTTGCGCTTATATGCGTATCGGTGCCTTTCTTCTGACATCGTAGAACTTGGCCATCCTGTGGGGGGTGTCAATTGCCATCACAGTCGGGAGAACAACGTTCAGCGCGTGAAGTTGTGCATTCACTCCGTACGTCTAACGTACCTAGTACATAGCGTACAGCACGCCCACAGAAACCCGAACTCAAGCTCTAGGCAATCTTTCCCGAGAGTATACAGCCGTTTGGAGAGGTTGCCGATGAAAGGGAGAATGCGCGGTGCGCACAGAGGTGTGGGACCGTCCTGCATCACCCATATAATCACAGCTTGATTCCTAACGTCAAAGTCTGTGATTCCATCGAGGAAGGGATCTGTACAGGTGACAGGTTGAAGACAAAGCCGAGCTGCTCTAGCCGTGGAGAAGAGCAAAAAGGTTCCGATAGTCAGTGACGAGCCAAGATCAGTCGCATTCCCAATTTCTGAAGGGGTGGTAATACCACAAGAAAGGGTTTACGTCGGAGAATCGGCCTTTTGGTAGTACAAAGGAAAATGCTTAGGGTTTAGTAGAAGATGTGACCGTACCGTCATCAATGCCATGTCGTGCGAGACTCATCAACACTGAGAGACAAACAGAAGAGGCTAGGCCAGACGAGATACGCAAGATGTTGAGTTCACAGGTCGGCGTGAGCCTGAGGAGAGCAAAATGCATGAAAGACATGACAGCTAGAAGCGCGAACTTGAAGGTTCACTACTAGTGGCACTAGGATATCGATGACCCGGTTTGTGGGCGTATGTCATCAAATATCCATTGTTAAGGTTATGTAAGTCATATACCGCTAACGGTGGGCGTCTAATGATACACAAAGCCTGGCACGCCACCATCGTCATTCAAAGACTTTGGTGCCTAAGCCTGACTCCTCGGAGTTCGTCGCTCTCAACCACTCTCGACATTATCTACTATCGCCAGCGCTGGCGGCGACGCTGAACTTGACCGCGACGTCGAGTGAACCTGAGCCTGTTGACGATACCATCCTCGACCCGGCTACTGAATCTTGTGTCGACCGGCCAGATCTCATAACTTGAATCAGCTTTGCGCTCATTCTCTACGATCTCCTCCTCACGCGTAGCCACAGATTGTCGTGCCCACACGAGCATTTCAATTTCAGAACGTTCTTGCGGGCACCATGGATCCGGACGCTACCGTTCGTCCGCTCAAGCGGTTGACCCCTTCCGCTAGCGCAAACACACGACTACGTCCACATTGGCAGAATGTCTTTGATATGACGCAGGATGCGGAAGGGGAGGATGTTTGGGATATGAGCATGAGTTCTGTGTGTATGCTTCCATTCTCATCTACTGCGGCCATCCTCACGGGCACACAGGAAGAGATGAAGGCCTTACAAGATGCCTTTTCCGCCGTCAATGCCGAGTTTTCTGACTTGGATGGTCTTTCGTGGGAGACGCCTCAAGCACGTCAAGCCCTCCTTGACTGGGTATGTTGTCGCGCGTTTATCCCGTCACCACACCTTTCTTACCCGCTCCCCCCGTCATTAAGCATGCACAAAAAGCAGTTCGTCAACGCCCGTCTCGTGTAAGCCCCGGCGAGTTACGCGGACGCCGGACTCGACCGCGTCGATCACTGTCTTCTCTCCTGTCTCCTTTCCAATCAGCACAGAGCGTGCATCCAGCATTTCTTCAAGGTTCTGAGCCGGTCTTGCTCACAAAGAACCCAGATGTCGTCGATGCGTTCAATGACGAGACCGTCCGCGCGCCTCCCTATATGCCGTCGGTGTCTGCTTCGCCCTCGAACGGCCGCTGCGAAGACAAACAATCAAGACTTCGCTCAGCATTTCCCCCCATTCCGGTACCAATTTTCAGCGTGGATTCTTCTGCTTGACGTGTGGGAGAGGTCGCCAGGTTACCAACGCGAGCATGTTGTAGTGTTGGAGCACTACTACCTGTGCGCACCACCGCAAGCCTGCAAGGTCTCCTATTCAGTCGACGCAGGGGATATGCCGCTGAACAAGCCTCAGGCATCGGTTGTGTTTGTTTTTGTGATCCAATCGTCGCATCATTGTCTTTGTCCTTAGTCCTCAGTAGTCTGCAGACATACGTAGGCTTACACAGACTGGATTTCCTCACGCCATTTCCTGACCACTAGTTGACTATCATGGCCATGCACTTAGACATTCCATATCTCTCACTTGCCATGTATCAATAGCACCCATCTGCTGGTCTATCTCTATAAATCTTATACCTCAAACAAACGCCGGGAAAACTTGGCTGTTCTTCGGGAGGGAAGGGAGGATTGTTCTGTGGTACATTATGTATGCGGAGGGGATCGAAGACTCGGCCATTGGAATGTTCTCCAGGAGCCTATCCAGTACTTATTGTTTCGCTTTAGGAGCGATTGGAGCTTCCCCAAGCCATAAGTCCCGACCTGTGAGGTATGAGTTCTCGGATCTCAAAAGTATATGGAACCACAGACCTCGCACAGCGCGCAATTCTACTTCAACCGCGGGATGTAGGCGACGCGGAAGCCTGCGAATGATCTGCGCCTTCCACCAGCTCTCATCATGGGCCACTCGGTGGTTCTCTTCGACGGTGAATCGGAGTTTCCACAGTTCTGGAAACCGGCCCAGGAGAGCCAGCATACGCTCCCCAAATATGAGTTCGAGGAAGCGGTCCCGGTCGAGGGTATAACGAGACGTGCCGCCCACCATCGTGCTTTCAAACTTGAGGGCAAGCACGCGGAGCGCTGCGCCTGATTGTATACAGCTGAGAACCGAGCATAGGGTCCGGATCCTATCCATAGAGCCAGATGTCTCCTGATCTCCGTCGGGTGATGCGTCCAAGCAAACTATGAGATTCAAGGTGTGGAGCCGTTTGAAGCTTCGGACGCAGTCCAAAAGCCCCTCTATGCATCACTCGGAGTTTGGTCTATGACAACAGCAAGAGTAGGTTCGTCGCGCACCTGAAACGCCGTACCATGCATCCAACGTCAGGTTCTCCACCGAGCTTCCGAACGCATGACGCGGGAAGTTCGCAGCTACACACACATTCTGACATGCCTCGCATTAATGACAATGGGGCTATCCAGGAGATTAAGCTGAGTCGTATCAGCCGATGAAACTCACATCCACGAACAAGGTCCTCAGGTTCTGGCATGTAGATGCCACGCAAGTCTTCGCACTCGGAGAGACAGTGAGCATGCGGGAAGGCTCCTCTTTGCAACGAAGCGTCAGGTCTTGCAGCAGCGGAAGAGCCCAGACGAAACGCAGCACGCCGCTCAGCGTGCCACGGGAGACCTGGATCCTGAGCTGCAGTATCCGTCCCGCACTGGAGAACTGGCGGAGGCACGTATCGACATATCTCGGCGGGTACAGCGACCACTCGACATGCTGCATCTCCAGCGCGACGCAGTTCCGCACAAGCCTGGGGAGCGGCATCCGCGCGAACGGAACGTAGGAGCGTACGGAGCCCAGTCTCAGGGTGTGCACGAGGTCGGACAGGTCCGGGCTCTCCTGGAACGTGCGCAGGAGGAGGTCGACGTGAGATTCCTGTTCAATCTCGACTTCGTGGAGGAGGTTGACGCGGCTGCGGGGGAGCCACTTGGAGCAGACGAGGGCGGTCTGCCGCCAGACGCCATACGAGCCGGGCCCGAGATCCCATGCTGAACCACAGCGCAGGACAGTGCCGTAGCATGCGTCGATGATTTGTTCACAGAGCTCGAGAGGAAGGATACTGTTCTCCATGCACGTGTACAGACAGTGGTCAGAGGAGAGGGGGGAGATGTGAGCCTGAGTGAGGTGGTACTTTCACGGCTTCCGTGAGATCGTAGTGCTATAAAGTGCTCGGATGTTACGTATGCATACACAGCGTCACGGCTATCAGATATCTTCTTCGCGACATCCGGTGTCAACGCGTAGGACATGTCTTTGGCCGTGCTGTGAAAGCTCGGGATGTTGGTCAAATAAGTGCCAGGCAATGCCCACATCACAGAAGTGGAACAGCTAAAGTTGTAGGATGAAGTGAAAGGGAGAAGTACACACCATGAGCTTTTGGGGTATCTCGGCGTTAGCAATGGCCCACACCTTTTCTTCTGGTCGTTCATGTGACTCAAGCAGGTGGATTTGACCGTCGCTAATGTCACTGCCCCACGGCGCATTGAGGGCGGGGTCAAGTTCCGCCCCGTCAGAAGTGAGCCTCGAATGCAAAGTAGACGACCATGGCATCACTCCAGTCAGGGATTTAGATAGTTCTCCTAACCTTTAGTTGAGCCACTGTTGAGCTTTGAGATGATCTCACTGATCCTCGTAGATAAGGTCCGCCCACAGTTGTTGCCATCACGGTTTTGAGGAGAGTACGGCATTCACCTCGCCTATAACATTCCATGCGCTGATACTAACGATATCGGATCGCGGAGCCATTTACATCCGGAGATGATAGAGCGATTCCGAGATCAACAAACAAGTGAGATCCCCAAAAACTGACAATGCAACACGTCATGGATGCAGAGCACGTACCAGTTCGCTGCTTTGATCCATATGCGGCTGAGCTCGTTCCACGCTGCTATTGCTCTGAGCCCTGTAGCTCGCGTGATGGTCCGAGTTCAGCAACCCATCGGGGAGCATCAACTCCGTACTTTCGTTGGTCATTTTGAAGCACTATCGTTGGGAACGCAGGAAGCCATCTTAACGGTAACTTACGAGCTACCTGACATGTACATTTATCAGATGCACGTTGACTGGACAGCATGAAGGAAATCGTACGTACCGTGTAGTTAGTAGCTCACTCCTTAGAGTGTATTTGCTGAGAGATAGATTGACGAATTAGAGCGTCTTTGCTGGAGTGAATTTTAGCGTATTGGGCGCCCGGCCCATTTACCACCACTGAGCATCCGTCTCCACTGTCACGATGGCACTCTGCACTCCAACAAACATGCTCCTATCAATGCATCTCCTCACTATTGTCTGATGCATGAAGCCACTTGACATCTGCACTTGAAAGCCAAGGGCAACCTACATGACACTCACACTGTGATATGACGTGAACAGAGTGCGTATTCTCCGCACATCTAGTGAACTCCGGCAACAACGTGGCCATGTGGAAGTTGTACGGTACTTTGAAGCTCGAAGTGAGCTCGTGATGTGGGGTGTGCTCATCCAGGAAGCGTAGGTCGGTGCTCGTTGCTGGCTTCCACGATCCCTTTGACGCATGCATGCGGATGCTTGATTTCGGGTTCGGTGGATGTATAGCGCTTGCAAAGACACAAGTCTGTGGGTGATAATGACGTAGCGGTGTTGAAGATGAAGAACAAGATACTCATAGCAACTGAAAACGTACGCGTACGCGTTCCCGTGAAGTGTATGGTTCGCTGACGAGACGAACAGAAAAGCCGATAGTCACAAGGTTGTGCAAGTGATTAGCCAGATTAAACACCATCACTGGTTGTGTGTAGTTGTGTATGTATCTGAACGCTTACTGACGGAGACATGAAGCGAGCCCCAGGCGGAAACGAGACGAGCAGGCAGAGCGCGTATTGTGAAGCAGTCCAAGAAGTGCTGCGCGTGTTGGTAAACATCGAGTACGGCGCGTCGCGTATTGCCTTCGGCTTGCGATCGAGAGAGAACCTGATTGCCGGCCAACGGAGTCTGCTGATGGACACGGAACGTCAGCAGCGCCGGCATGCAGTACTTACTCTAGGGAGGCTTGAAGGTCACAGCCACGCTTCCTAACGCTGCAAGAGCTGCCAGACCCGCACATTCACGCACCAGCGTAGCTCCAGCCAGATCGTTCAGATTTTGTCCCTCGTCCTAGCGCATTTTCCTCCGCGCTAGTGGGGCCACAGCGCGTGCTGAAGGATGAGGATTTTAAGGGGCCCTCTTTGTCCATAACCGTGACGCCCACGTCTCGAGCTTACGGGTCTCATGCGAGTCGAACATCCTCGTGATAGGTAGCCTAGGCTGGGGTTCTAGTGTGAGCCGTGTAGCCGGTAGACGGGAGGCAAGGACTCGGCTTCTCAATAATGTCAGTCGTCTAGTTCGTGCTGGAGGAAGTAGATGCGGTTAAGACTAATGAACTGGAATACGTCTCTTCCAAGGGTGGGAGCATCAGTTATTGACAGTGTCTGACGGTGGGGGATATGTAGCGGCAGGTATCATGGTCGAGGATGTGAAAAGGAACTTCTGCATGGGGAAACGAGCCACACTTTGGCATCTAATATCCGCCAAAGGTTGCCCAGAAGAGAAGGATTAGCCTTGCAACCAAGGTGGCAAGTAGCGACTACCAGCAGAGAAGCACAGTTGTCAGCCGCTTGACTCCTCCGGAATATGGGAGTGACTTGAGGTGAACCATGCACACAGGAGCTCGACAGAGTTTGCGCGGAAAAGGACGGGAATAGAAGTGAAGTGAGAGAAGAGCGCGGGTTGGGACGATGTGTGACCAAGCCGCAGGGTTCGCACGCGGCGAGTGCTAAAGCGCTAACGAGCTGCCTTGTTCCGCGCCATGCAGACGGAATTGAGGCAGCAGAGCGCGATAATCGAGCAGTTTGGACGTACACGATGGAGAAGCATCTGTCATGATTTAGCCGTCTCCGACAGAAGTCCGTCGGAGTCTCAGAACTCGGCTTTAACGGTTGAGAGGGAGTTATACAAGATCTTGACCTGCTTCTGTTGATGATGGACTGATGCAAAGGCGAGTTCATGGGACGTGAGAGCACAGAAGGACGTACCAAGACCCATCTTCAGAAACCTCCGCACCAGCTCCGCACTCCCCCTGCTCTGTCACTCTGCGTTGCGCCCATCTGTCGACGGTGGTGGATGCCTGCCGCTTTGGTGGGCAAGCGATAGTAAGGATACGCTCAAAGAGATCATACTATGTTGTCACGGGCAAGGCGCCCTACTTACATATTCAGTACACTCACTCTCGCCCGGCGTGACGTTCTTCATTCGATCGCTCATGCTTAGTCTCGCAGTTACTACATGTATTGCTCGCTCAGTGTACGGTACTGTAGCGAGTAACTCAGCTCTTGACCACCATCTCGCGCTCCTCGTGCTTCTCAGAGCACGCCCGTCACATATGTTCACGCAAGCAAGGTAAGTATAACAGAAGAGGTGAAGAGCAACGACAAAAAATCTTGAGGTGTAGGGTAGCGGCAAACATTCCAACTGGAACAACACTTACGCCAGTATTGTCCGAGTCGTTGTTGTTGATATCGTCAGCATGGTAAGGTCAGCAGATGGTCGGCAACCATGAGTTCGTTATTCAAGATGCAGGGAGTAAAGTTTGCTGGTGGTAGTGGGTTCCATCTCATCTACGTGTCCTCCTTTTTGGCTCAGCATAGCAGCAGTACTGATGATAGTTGATAGATATCAGGTGGCATATATTCGACTCGCGCCTACTTCGCGCGCCCAACGCGTGCCACCGCCATCGAGGTTGCGCGGATAGATATCGAATGTGTCAATGGGTTAGGCATTGACAAGGATCATGGAGCTCCTTGAACACAGGGGGAGGTAAAACAATACTGGCGGTACACTATATGTAGTGCCTAACCTCGTCTACGCCAAGGAATTACACACCTGGTAAACACTGATTGAGCTCCATAGAGGACAAGCTGAATCAAAGAGCACCGATGAATTGTAATGCCGAATATTGAGTACAGTCACAAAAGAGAGAGTATCCGTTGCAAGATCGGAGCGCGAGCGATGCTCCCGAGTCTCCCGCAAAATTTACACCCTCTGCAGCACGCAGGATAATCAATCTCTGCTAGCCTCTCCACCAGACTGTGTAAAAATATACATTGAAGGACTGCACATAGATCACATGAATAGCTTGCATTCAGACACAGGGTAACTGAGTGGGGCGTGTGGTATGAACGCCTAAGTTACACTCTACTCTCCGACAAGGAACTTGACACCAGTACCGGGATCAAGGGTGCACTTCCTAGTTCATTTTCCTTCTACATCAAGACCGGGAGGTGTGTGCTTGGTATCATCGAGGACCACCATCGATATACCTTCAGGTTCCCGTCTCGTGTCCAAGGGAGAGATCGGCGCATCCCGAAAAACCATGGATCTGTCGATGACGCTTGAAGTATCTACTGTGCAGCTGACAACGGTGTCGCAGTACGATCTGTTCAGTGCAACGAGC
The DNA here is from genome assembly GCA_000743315.1 of Lignosus rhinocerotis TM02. Classification (NCBI taxonomy): domain Eukaryota; kingdom Fungi; phylum Basidiomycota; class Agaricomycetes; order Polyporales; family Polyporaceae; genus Lignosus; species Lignosus rhinocerus. Next base: position 20,683 of record KN050130.1, read on the forward strand.
AGAATGATGACAGTAGGGTAGATCGCCTATATCACATGAACAGATATCCTAAGTATACGAGAGACGGGATGGTGAACAACCATGCTTACTATTATCGGAATGACAGCTCCCCAGAAAAACGGCGCGAGTGCGTAGTTGAACTTATAACCACCCTCAGTCGTGGCGGGAGTCGCCTGAAAGGCACACGCGAGAGTCTAAAGAGAACTACGTGAGCGGCTCTGCTCTCATTCAGCGCCAACACCGAGTAGTGTGATCCATACCCATACGACGCAGTACACGGCTCCGGATTCGAAAAGCATGAATAGCGCACCCTCAACCTGTGAAGAGCGTTTCCGGAACTTGAAGTGCTCTCGGATACCTCTTCGGTACGACCTGTGCCGTTATGAGAATAGGCATCTCACTGGCAGTTGTGAGCCTGAGTCGCACATACCATGCTTTGTATGCAATGAGACATGTCGCAACAACATTTGTCACCAAGGAGAGCGAGGCGGCTGCGGTGCTGTACTGGTCCGGCGTGCATTGAACAAGACCCGATGGGCCCGGACAGTAGGGGATAGCGTCTTGTATCGCGTTGTTGCATGAGTTGGCACCATACAAGAAACTCATCACTGTTATTTGTACGCATTTCAGCCACAAGAGTGATGGACACAACCTAAGATGACTCACCCAGCGACGCCAACAAGAGTATGATGCCGATGGCACTCACAATTGGGTTGTGTTGCCAGACAGCCCACGTACGCCACCAGACAATCGCATCTCCCAGCATGGTCTTGCGAGTTATGTCAGTATGGTGATAGTTTAGGTGGATGTGGAAGAGATACTCACATTAACGCTGAGAGATACAGTGATGATACATGGCTGCGAGTCATAAAGTGGACTGTCGATCCACCATTGAGTGTCATACTGAACAGCGCAGGTGTAAGGGTCATCTTGAAGGTCTCCTTGCGTGACCGCATGCATGCACTCCAGCGCAGAGTTCAGGTTGCTTGCCAGGTTATTTGCTTCGCTCTCTTGCAGAGCGAAAGTGAAGAACTCTGTTGCAACATAAATCCCGGTCGCCGCATACATCACAGCCAAGCAGATTAGGAGGATCAACCGAGGTCGACCGCTCGACCGCTTGCTTCTGCTCTCGCAAACTGTGGAGTAAGTAACGGAAGAGAATAAGCAGCGAAGTGCACTGACAGAAGAGCGACTGTCGCTGTCCCAGCACACACTGTAAGAACACCTTGTTTCGCATCCTCAGTAATAATCTCGAATTTACCTTCAAGGATACTCACCAAAGAACGCCGCACAGACAATCTGTTCTCGCCAATACCCGTTTAGAGCCGATGCTATACCGGCATTGTCGATGCTGTAATTGGCGTAGAGGTACTCCGTGAAGGCTACGACCGAGAGGGTCTGATTAGTGACGTCGAGCGGTCCCGTGTCTGAAGACATGGCAGTCAAGGCCCCGAGGTGGGTTGTGGCTCGCAGCAACGCACTCGCCTTTTTATTGCTCGACATCGAGTATCCTTGGACGTGGGATCATGTGGGCGGTATTTTCAGTCGATCCCCAGATGTAAGTTCAACAATCAAGTGGAGGAATGGAATCGTCCATTCACCGCGTCTGTTGATGTCGATTAGGTCTCACCGGTTATTCCCGTGTCGCTACAATAGGCAATTCTGGCTGTGCATCTCCTCGGTAGACCAGAAGCAGGTGTTAAGGTTGAAGGTCATGAGCAGGTACGAATGAACCTTATCGCGTCGAAAAGATAGGTCCCGAGTGATACATCCCCAATACCGTGCCACGGGGTATCCTGTCACTCGGAAGCACGACCACATTACTCCCATGAGTCGTACATTGTATAGGGGATATCTACTAGCAAGGCACTGTAATGAGAGGGTAAGATCTCAGAGCATCCAGGAGGTGCCACGGTCATATACATTACGAAAGATTATCTTCCATGCTCTCGTGCACGGTACCTGGATAGGATGTTCAGATACTAGTCCGTAGATGCCTAGCGAAGATCATGATGAACAGAGGCTTGGAAGACTGTGGTTCCAGGAAGACGACCGTGACTATGAGTCTGAGATCACCAGCTGACAGTGGGCAGGACTACCCTGGAGTGGGCGGGCGTTATCGTCGTTAGCCCTAAGGTCACACAACTGGAGATGAACGTCGTGAAATGAGTAGGTGATGAGTTCCAAGCCTAGTAGCGTCGTGGGCTTTGCCAGTGGTTCGAAATTCTCTGAAGTGACGTGTGGATCACGAGCTGTGACTGGGGTGTTACTTTTCTGTTCACCCAACGACTCGGAAGGCACGGGCGTGGGACCCAACTGTATGTCCTCTCAAACATATCCTCGAAGCCATGTCACTTTGCAACGGGGCGAATGAACAGAATACTGCCACGCATCTGATAACTCTTCTCTGAACAGTTCACGTCGGAAGAACAGTGTCAAAGTTGGCGGGAATCGTACATAGCAGTAAGTCTCACTCGACGAAGTACCATGAATGTGCTCTTCCTCTGACAACGACAATGTTCAGGCTCTCCAGACAATGGGAATGAACTATCGCTCAACTCTTCAAAGACGGCTCTCGCAAGCTATCGCTACAGCCTGACCGAAATACTAGAGAGCTGAACGCCGCTTGGCATAAACCTCCCCCCTCTGCTCAAGATTCTACACGCGCCATGCTCATTGACATATGTACTTTGAGGGCCGACAGCGACCATTTCCCCGCTGAGACTTGGCGGTAAGAGTATGTCCGAATACATATTGTGCAGGTGAAATCCATTCAGTTCCTCTTAACGTCCGTTCAGACCGGACCCGAGCTCAACACTCGACAAAGGCCTATAGTGTATCCCTGGCACGGACGATGTCTGCGTCAAGATCAGTTCCAAGAGGGGATGCAGCTCGTGTCTGAGTTCATGGCTGACGAATCGAGATAATCTCACTCCCGTCAGAAAGCAATGGCGAGGACGGGAGTATATCCCAGCCAGTATGGAGTTGCATTTTGCTATGCGCTGTCTACTCGCTTTCGCCAGTAGGCATTTTCTAATACTCCCTGTAGCCCCCAGACATTGCCGTCCATCCATCCATCCATCTCAATCTCGTCCCTGAGGATGGGGAAGAAATAAATTGCAAGAGGGTCTTCAACTTCTCCCCATTGTCTTATCACCCGATGATCTGACTTCAGTGAACATGGCGTAGCTTCCCCATCTATCCGTGACTATCAATCCACACACTAGCACGTCAGGAGCATATGTTCGACCCCGGGAGTCGCATATGCCATACTGCTTACCCGCGACGTACACCAGAGGTTCATCCATCTCAGATTGCAGCTCCCTGCCTCGAGGGCGTCACATGAGCTACACACACACACGAGCGACTTTGCGGAAGCATTGGCAGAGATGTGCTCTATACGTAGCGTATTTGTTGGCAGGACATCGAAGCACGTACAAATGGGGAACATACGCGTTTACAGCTTGCAACCGGGGACGTGCAAGGGGACTGTGCGTCTGGAGACGCAAGCGTTCGGACTACCCACTACAGTCGACTCCCTTATAACTCATACCCCTCGGGATGCACCCAAATTGATGGATGGGTTATGACAGGTTATGGTGGATTTTGGCGTGTATGGGTTACAAGGGAGTCGACTGTAGTACTCACGAGCAGTGCTACTAGGCTGATTTTGATCTTTCTTTAGTCACGGTTCAGGGCGCCTGTGGAGTCTCTGCTTATACGGTATACATGGTGATCATCTGGACGTCGACGTATCCCTCACATTGGGCACCCAGACTGATCCATATCGCAGCCACGGCTCACAGTATAGTAAGAATCCCTGCCTCGATTCGCAACTATCTGGATCAGACTCTCGCACTGCGCACAATCGTCCATGCATGCTACACTAGACGACAATATTGATATCATGCATTCCTTCCTCTATCTATACTCAACTGGCTCTGTGTGCTCTATGGAGGGAGAATCGTTTCGTTGGAGAATCACGATGACACCCGCGCGCGAGCACGCGTGCGGAGACACGAGATGGATGACATATGCATGAGACAGCATTGCGAAGACACAACAATTACATGGAATGCGTACTACTACTGCATACAAATGACGATTGACGAGAGTGATAGTGAGAGTTCGAGGACAAACGCAGATAGGCGGGGGTGTAATCCAAAAGGAAAGATGGGAGAAAGGTAGATGATAGTCGAGAGATTCATTCACGCGTGGAGTGTGAGTGTGTGTGTGAAGGGGGGGTAGGGGTCATAATCATGTCATGGGCACATCAGTTCGTACATCCTCCAGAAACGCAGGCCGCATCAAGCGTCCTCTTTCTTCAGCCACTCCTCATCTGTTGCGTTGTTTGCCTCGGCTGCGTCAACGGCCTCCAGCAGCTCCGCATCCGCATCCGCCTCCGGATCGGCATCGGCATCAGCATCGGCATCGTCCGCGTCCGCATCGACGTCGACGTCCGCATCAGCGTCAGCGTCGACCTCCTCGCCGTCCGCATCGACATCCATCAGCTCCGAAGACTTGGACTTGCCATCGGATCCACGAGGCGATCCCCTCGCGGAGGTGGACGCTGCGCCTTTCGTGTTGAGGGTCGGCGAGTGGCTCGCAGACCGGCTGCTTCCACTCGCGTGTCCGTTCACGCTCGAAGCGGGCTTCGATACCGGGGCATGGTCGCGTGCCGAGTCGCGAGGCGCACGCAGTCGTACAGTCCGATCGCTGTATCCTGCATCGTCGTCGTTCGTGAGGGTCGCGATGCCAGGCGGAGTCGGTCCCCGGTGTGAAGAGCGGGCATGGACATAGGAAGAGTCGTGGTAGGGAGACCGAGGGTGCTCACGATCGCGATCGGGGAGTTCATGTCGGCCATATCCGCTCTGCTGTGAGCCGGAAAGGATGTGGGTACCGCTAGGTCCGAGACGGGACTGAGACTGCGGATGGTGAACAGGGATAGTGTCGGAACGGTGCACGGACCGGTCGGAACCTTGCGAGCCACTGAGACGACCGTTTGTCAGGGAACCAGGAGCAGCTTGAGGCGCACCAGACGGATGAATCGCAGCGGGCTGGTGGTGCATTTGCGCGGCAAGATTCTGGCTATCGAGCGTCCCACGACGTTCGACACGCTTCATTTTCTTGCGACACCTTCACAGATGTTAGCAAATAGAACTAGCGGTTCAGAAGTGAGCACATACCTGTCGCAGACAGTGCCGGGCCCCTCGGGACCGGGACCCCATTTCTCAACGCATTTGCCTTCCTTGTAGCGGCCAGGAAGACCGCACTGTCGGCAGATACGCTGACCTTGGGCATTTGTGGGCGGGAACCCGCCGCCGCCGATCGCCGATGGTCCTGAGATGACACTTCCGGTGGGACCTAACGGACGAATGACTATAGGATTGTATTTATAGGAAGAAAAGGAAATCCTACCCAAAGTGAGAACACTGCCGTTGGCACCGAGCGACCCCGCAGCGCCGAGCTTGGATTTCTTGACCGGGGCACCAGTGACAGGTGGTGCGAAGATATGCGTCTGATATGTCTGAACCTGACCCGGCGCAGGTAACGGCCCGGGAGGGGAAGCAACCTGACTGGCGTGAGCGCTCGGGTGGAGCTGGACGGCGGAAGATGCGCGTGCGCGAGAATGGTGCGGAACGGCGAGATGATATTCTCCACGACCGGGAGAAGGAGAACGGTGGCGCGAAGAAGGGTGGAGATGCTGCGATGGGTGGACTGCGCGGGCGTGGGCTTGTGCGTGGTCGTCCGGGCCAGCGCGCTCGTCACCAGGCGTTGCGGTAGCAGCGAGAAGGAGCTCGTCTAGACTCATCGAGCTAGCACGAGAGCGGGATCGACTGCGCGAGGAACGTCCGCGCGAGGTCGAGCGTCCGCGACGACGTGAGCGCGGCTGGTCTGGGTATGCATATCGGGGGTCATCGCGAGAACGAGGAGGATAGTTCTGATAGTGGGTATGCGAATGGATGGCTGGGATCGCTGTCGAAGGGTGAACTGTTAATGTTTGAGGATGTTCGACACTGTGACCATTGGAAAGATAGGCCGGATGAGGAGAGTTTGATGGCTGAGGCGCTGCTATGAGCATGTCACGCTGCAGCAGAGCGGGTTTGACTTACGGAGAGGCTGTATCGACGGCCGCGGCTGCGATCATCGTCACGATCGCTGCGGGGTCTCTTCGCGGGTGGGGGGGCTCCAGGACCAGAAAGAGCGCTGCCATAGCCGGCATCCATGCTTCCCGCACGCGGACGGACACGGCTGGAGCTCGCGCTCGGAGGAGGGGGCAGCGCAACGGAGGGGAATGGTTGGGAAGAAATGTTGAGTCTATGGGAGCTGCGGCTGGAGCCATGTGAGCGTGAAGAGGGCAGGGATGGCAATGGGAGGGACTGCTGGAGAACGGAGGGGAGATAGACGGCGTTTTGTGTGGGGATGGAAGAGACAGGGACGAGCTGGCCACCGCCGTCGGCGATGATGCGAGAAAAGTGTGTGCGCACGTCGGCGCTGCGGAGCTCGAGCTGTCCGAGATAGCGTTCGGCCTCGTTCCAGTGTTCCTGGAGCATGCGGAGTCGGGCTTCGAGCTCGTCGCGGGCTTGCTCGGCGCGCTCAGCGCGGCTGTCGGATTCCATGATGGCCTTGCGCGCGGCTTCGGAAATAGATGGTTTGGCGGACACGGCCTGAGGCGCACCGAGTGGGGAGGCGTTGGGAGGAGACTGCGCGGTTGACTGGAATGTGGCGAGTAAACGTTCTGCCTTGTCGGCGCGTCGTTTCATGCTTGCGAGCTCGGCCTTGAGGGCCTCTGTCTCCTGAAGAGACTTTGCAAGAAGGGTCGCGAGTTGGGCGGGAGAGCTGGAAGCTAGAGGCGAGCCATTTGTCTGGGGAATGGGCTCGTCGCGGACCGGGACTGTGGCGGCACTGGCGGGAGGAGGGGGTTGCGGGGATGGGGACATCGACTGTGATCGGTGAGGGCGGGTAGCCTAAGGTAGAGGGCGGGGACGAGGGGGTAGAGGAGGAGGTGGACGACGAGGACGACGAAGAGAAATGGGGAAGCGATGTCGGGGCAGGAGGTGAAAGGAGGGCGGGGGTCGGGGCGGGGACATATTTGAGGGACGGAGGAGAGGTTGATATCGCCTCTGAGTCTCCTGCTCATGCGCCACGCTCGCCATCACCCGTTTCCTTTTCTGGCCGGTTGGCATTTCCCTCGCCTTGCTTGCCTTTTCGGGGGACTCCCTCCTTGCCCTATTCCAGCCAGTCGCCCCGCGCTGTCAAGACCCCGGCCACTACCATCCCGCCCTCACCTCTTCACGTCTCGCCTCGCCTCGCTTGCAATTGTCTTGTATACTTGAGATCGATCATCATGTTCACAAACTGTTCGCGGGAGCTGAGCTCGCACGTCTCCGTCACTACCGTCGCTCTTGTCGACAAAACACACAACCACGAATTGTGGACTGCACCGCCTGGGTGCAGCGCTTCGGTACACGAGGAGACGGCAAGGACGCTCTTTCTCAGCGAGAAGTCGAAGACGAGCTCACTAGTAATGCACTGGGGGCCCCTCTGAGGCGCGCAGGTGCGACCGGTACCCATTCAGCGCCACTTGTCACCGTATTCTCATTCTCCGACAGTCTCTGGTCAGGATTTACCGGTATTGACCGTGGATGCGGACCAGGAGAGACTCTGCGAGAGATGAGTGGATGACCGGGAGTCTCGCGCAGAATTCTCTCCGCCCGTCTGATCCATGCGGTCCCGGCTCCTGCTCTTCCCCCGCTTCCAACAGTCTGTCCAGTCAGTAGTGTTACAGTAACGTCCACACTGCCGCCTCACATCTTTCCGACGGCCTCGGCCCTTCCCTCCCGCGGCCGCTCTCTCCTCCTGAGCAGGAACGCCGAGCGACGGTCGACTCCAGTCTCGTCTCCATACTTACCGCCAGTCACTAGTCACTGGCCAGCCAACGGCAGTCAACAGCGTGTAGGTTCCTACGTCACCTGCGCTCTCCCGGAGTCTCTCCTGGTCCATCATCGCGCCTCGTCCTCCATCTTCTCGACTTCTCGTCCGCGTTTGTTGTCCGAGGACGACCGGCCTTCTCCTCAGGCTCTGTCAGCCCCTCTCCGACATGCAATTCAATTGACCAGTCCACCGTGCGCCAACAGTCCTCCTCCCTGCCGTCGGTCCTCCGCATGGCGCGTCTCCCCTCGCTGCAGCTGCCTCTGCTTGTCTCCTCCATCCCAGATCATCTCAAATCTTACGCCTCATGGTCTCCTCGCAGCTTCCCCTCTCCTTCCCCAATCCCGCAGCAGCCCACCGCTCTCACATGTATCCGGCATGTATCTCTCATTCGAATCGTTTGCGTTCGCCAGCTGTTGGCTGCAGGCTGCAATATGTCCTTCCTTGGCTGACCCTTCTCCCAGCTACGCATCCCCATTTTTACCAACAGCGCCCTTGGTGCAGACGCTCGACATTCCCGCGTCCTATGTCCCGCCGCGGACTGAATCAGGCATCGCATTCACGTCCGGTCAGGAACTATCCCTGCTCTGACAATCAGGCTGCTCCCCGTCTTCTCACACACACACTGTCTCCAGCTAGCAGATCTTTAGTCACCGCTTCTCAGATGACCGCTCCGGAGTGCGCTCCTCCCCGACGGCGCGCAGCCGGTGTGAGCTCATCATCACGAACGGTTGGAGAGCGGGTGTTTGTCGGGCTTTCCCACACGCGCCGCCCGGAGCAGGGCTTCTGAAGGGTGTACAGGCAGTCTTGGCAGACTGGAGCTTAGGCTGGAGGAGGCTGCGGCCGCCATGTTCCCCTGTACACGCTCTCGATCGCAGGCGGCCTTCGCAGGTTCGGTATACCCAGCTGGGAATCGCCTTGTTTGTTGCATTGGTAACGGCGCACCAGCGTCTACACGCCCCTGTGTGCAGCGCGCACAGTGTCTGAGTACTGAGTCTCGGACTTGGACTCGGGCATGAATAAGCTAGTACTGCAGTCCACTGACGCAGATCTCGGGTGCCTAGAAGGGCAAGAGCGGGGCGACGGCGTGGCCGGGGTCCCAACGCCGGGCCCCTTTCTATTTCCGTGGATGTGCGCTCGCCGTCTCGGACGTTGACACATGCCGGGCGGCTGGCGGCAACCAGTCCCGCCAAAACCGATCTGCCGCCGCCCCCTCTCTCTCACGCTTCCCGCCCACGTGTCTTCTAATGGAAAGACGAGCGGCGCGGGCGGTGCCCGAATGCCCGTGTGACCCAGGCGGGCCCTATCGCCCTCCCAGCTCCAACTCGCGCCCGCCCAGACAGTCGGCGGTCGCCCCGACCCCTTGGCACTGTCTCGTGGGACTTCGGTCGGGCTCGCTCCCGCCGCGCCTTGGAGCCGTCTCGTCGCGATTGTCCTGCCCGGCGAACGACATCACCACCGCCGTCGCTGACGACGCACAGAACAGTCTCGGCAGCCCCTTCAGCGACGCGCTCGTGCCCAGCATACGTCAACTTAGCCACCCTCCCTCACGCATTGCCACGCTGCAGACTACATACATACACATCCACTGTCAGCTCGCCGATGGCTGCTGTCCATGGCCGTGCTGACCGCGGTCGCCGTCACCTCTCTCGCCGCTGATCTTGTGCGCTGCCCCGCACAGTGACACAAACAGCGGTCGCGAGAACAGCTACTGGTGTCACCGGCTGGGACTTATGTACTTATCCCTGCCCGCGCGATGACATTGGTGCGCGCGCGCGCGCAATCAATCCGGGTCCCGGGATCGTGCGTGTCGGGACTCCGATGCGCGAAAAACATCCTGATCAAGATATCAAAGGCGCAACGTCCGTATCAGGAGGAGAGGAACATCGCATCACAACCCAGTCGCCCGGTCTCAAGCCCTGAATCCAGGTCCCGTTCCCGAGTCTCTCAGCTGTCTCACAGCTCGCATCGCACGCTTTGCTTCCGTGTCCGCGCCCCGGGCGCCAAGTCCGTCGCTTCACCCGGTTTCCGAGCGGGGCAGGAGGGAGCTCGCCTCAGCTCCTGAGAGATGCACGAATCCGAGACATGTGGTCCGCGACCCCGCGCATCACAACGCGGCGGAAACGAGGCACGGGTGCATATGCCAACCCTCCACCCCTCGCGCCGTACGGCCGCCTTCTGCATTCGGCTTACTTCGCCCCCGCGCTGTCCCCCCCAAGCTCAACCTTCCCGCCACCGCTGCTGGGCTGTCCAGGGTGAGAGCAACAAACTCGGTTCGTCTATTCGCGTCATCCCACCCTGTCGACTGAGCCCTTGTACTCACCAACGTATACTACTTACCAAACAGCGACACGCCGCTCGCCACAGCGGCTACACACCCGCCCATCTGCCCCGTATCCGCGCTCGCCGTAAGCACTAGTGTCAAGTTGAAGGAGAAGATCCATCTCCATTGCTTGCTCGTTCCGTGCAGGCTTCCGCGCGCACAGGAGCGCGTGCCTCGCACCTCCCGTGCCGATGACGTTAAGAGGCTAGAGCGGATGAAGTTCCCCATCCGCGTCCCCGTCCGCGTCCACGTCCACGTCCACACGAAAAAATGAGACGCTTCGGAAGTTCGCGCGTACTGACGTGCACGCTTCGACGCCGCCGTGCAGCCAGGAACACTTTGTCAGTTCCAACTCAAATCCTGATCCCCCTTTTCCGCCAACGAACCTGCCAATCCCATTCCCATCGCTCCAACGCTCAGCTCACGCCCAGCGCGCGCGAAGCCGAGAAGCCACCTGCGTGCGTGCGGCGCCCCGCATCGCATCCATCCCCCGGTGCTGTGCGGTGGACGTGCGTGCGGTGTGCGGCAGCGGCGCTGGGCTGGAGCCAGAATTTCGGGGGAGGTCTCCGGGTTCCGTGCAATCTCGACAGGCCAGAGTCTTGAGGAGATGCATATGGGTAATGCGTATGAGTGATTTCAGTGGATCTTCAATCCTGGAGCTCCTGACGAGCGTAAGTTGCGCTCCTGCGTGCGGGCTGATAATTCTCTTTGCCCTGAGCGTTAGTGACGCCGCCGCGATCGCCGTACCTAACCCTTGTTCTCGATTTGGACATTCGGGCACTGCCCAGGCGTTTCTACGAACTATGCGCTGGTCGGTGAGGGCGGGCACTACTAGTCGCTGATGACTGCTCGCTGGTCGCTGGGTAGCGGACAGCTTCTCGTCTTCTCATCTCCTGTCATGGCAAGACGCAATTCGACCCCGCCATGCTTCCCACTTATGTCTTCGCCTTCCACAATCTATCTGATTGAAGAACACCGGTCGCCGCGCATGGCGCATGGCGCACGTCGACGAGAACGATGCCGCGCGCAGTCGAAGTCGATTGCCATGCGCGCCTCCCAGTCCCACGAACATCTTCCCGAATCCCACTCTCATCGCGCCGAACCCTTCACGCCTCGAGCCTCGAGCCTTGCACCCCCCCCGCTTCCTGCTCCGAGGCTTCAAGCAAGGCAGCGAGTCGAGGCAGCGAATCGACTCAGAGGCGAGCAGGCCCCCGACGGCCTCGCGTTCAGAACTTCAGAATCCGTACGAACCATGGATCACGAGTCGACGACGGACTGCGCTTCGCCGTCCAACGTCCAACAGGCGTACGTATCATGTGCCTTGGGCCCCTCCGCTTGCCGCCTGCCGCCTGTGGTGGCCGCTTCCCAGCGTCAGCCCGAGCCTCGAGCCTAGTCAACAACCGCACCGCACGCATCCCTGCAAGTGCCACGCCGCCGTTTCGCTGGTGCCCAATCTCTGCCCTGTCGCCGTGGCCTATCCCGCCGACACCTCCTAGCCCTGGTCACTTAGTGCTCCCTGCCGTACTTTCGCTGGCTGTTCGGAACGGGGACGTGCGATATCTATGTGGTGTGTAGTTCGACAATGCACCGAGGGGTGGTTCGCCACACACGACGACCCGCGCCGAAGTGTTGGGCCAGCACTACGTTTCTAGCCGACTGATAGTGTACTGTGCACGCACGCGAGAACCACAAGCGTGTCATCACACAGGTATCAAGACTTGGCAATTGTATGGGACGAGTCTCGCGGGTAGCTCGCTTAGCCGAGATCTGTCAATCCTGAAGGCCTCTCGGACGACCTGGTGCTCGGCGCTTGGTCCTCCAATCCTTGTCTATGGTCTCGAGAGTTGCGCATCCGTTTCAAAAGCCCGCTGCTCCCATGATCTCGCATCAGTTCTAGATCGGCGGCAAGTACAGTTGTATATGTAACCATTTCTAGGTGACCTGTCATGTCAACATACACTGGCACGTACCTTCGGAAAGCACTCACCGGCTGCCCACGCTCGTCTCCGCCTTGTCTCGATATCCCGGTGCCTCGTGCGTCGCGTATTGCACGTAGAGCTTCGATCCAGACTCTCGAGTGGGGAATTCTGAGGGGGCGACTGGTCACTGACCTCTGGCGACGACTCGAATACCCGCCGTCTTCTGGGATTTGTTGTCACTGGTCTGTGGGCACCACGCATCGCACGGCTTGCAGTACGTGGCTCGTGGCTCACCCATCCTTTACCCAGAAATTCTTCGAGCACGACCGCCGAGCGTTAGCGACAGAAACCATGCGCCTCCTGACCTCCCTCCTTTTCCCGTCCACTTCCCGCTTCCCAGCCCGTCCACCCCCCAAGATCGCAAATGCGATTCCAATATCAATCCTAGCCACTGCTTCAGTGTGCGTTGTGCTCATGGCTTCGTGCTTCGTTCTTCGTGCTTCTGCGGTCTAATCTCTCCCTCCTGGCGGCCGCGGCGTGCACCGTTCTGCGCATCAGCACTTCTTCTCCGTTCTTACGCCTCTTCGTAAAACGACCGGGGTCCGACGGTTTGATCAGGGGACATCGGGCGCCCCTCCTGTCTTCCGTTATGGCCCTCGGTCTTCGGTCTTCGGTCTTCGGGGTCTCCGGCTCCGCGGGCCGCTCAGTACAAGGGTAGAGTAACAATCGCAGCAACGTTAGTGAGAGTGAGAACAAGAACAAGGTTCCACGGGGGCCCTTGCCCCTCACCTCTCCCGCCCAGATGAGACACGAGGCAGCGGCATGTCGAGCTTGCCTCAAGTTTGTCATGCCGCACGCCGCACGAAGGACGGCGCACAGCTCGGGCAGTCTTGCCTGATGTTCCCGCTCTCTAGGGTGGGTCTGTCAGCGTGCGCATGTTCCGCTCAGGCTCGAGGCTCGAGGCTCGGAGGACACCGGCAAGTTTACGAGCTCAGACACCACCTTGTCAGCTCTGGACTCCCCACGGCGTGTCGCCCCTGGTAGTTGCACTGTCGGTGCTGTATCATCAATGGCGAACGACTCTACTTCTCTGCTTCGTCGAGGCCCTGGCCCGTCACCTGCGCCGCTCTGTGCTCCCACTTGATCCTGGTTGCTGCTCCTGCCTCTTCCTGGCGCCGCCTGCTGTCGTCGACCCTGTGCTCTCCCAGCCTCAAGGCTCAAGGCTGTGATCAATCTCTTCGCGCGCAACTCCCGTTTGAATGCGTGGCTTCGCTGTCTTTTGCCCGCACGACGCTATCCCTGTTGTAAGTCGTTCTCCGGTGGTTGATCTCCGTGTGGCCGGAGGCTAATCAGTTGCGCTCAACGTCTCATAACTCGTTCGAACTCAACGCAATGGCCCCTCCCAGATCACAATTACGCTGAAGAAGTACTGACTCGTACCTGAAAATGCAAGCTCTAGTCGTGTGCGCCCGCATTCGCATGTCCAAGTCTAATCCTACGTGCCTATTGTGCCACTATTGTGCCAGGTTGTTATCACAAAGTGTGTCGCTGCCCGCCGATCGCTCTGCCATTCCTGCTCCCTCACCGGGGCTTGATGAATCTTGATCATTACGCACATTTTCTTGCTGCGATGGTCGGGTGTGTGATTGTCTATGTCTTTGTTTTGCAATCTGGTTGCGCGCCCCCGGTTCGGACGTCCAAAGTTAATCCCGGTGATGTCTTGTATCTGATGTCTCAACTGCGCTTGCGCCGGGGTACGCCGCCTGACGTTATCTACTATGTACTGCGTGATCTCATTCTCTCAATTGTGATCCTCTCCGTACCGCCGCCTCGATATCATTCAACTTCAAACCCGAGCCCCGCAGTGTGCCGTATTGGGAGCTGTTTGTTGCTCTTTCATCGTTTGCGTCGTGCTGAGCAATCATCAAGCATATAGCGACAGCCTCCCTGAAGCGTGAGGTACTCTCCCATATCAAACCACCGGCCGCCCAAAAGACCCCCGAGGAGCCCCGATACAACAGGCAGGTATCTATCTCATCTCATCTCATCTCTCTCAGTCCCACCCTGCCACCTCTGCCAGCCACCCTGAAGCCTGCACTGCACCGCAACATCGCGCTGATTCAGGAGCAGATACTTAGATCTCGATCCTCTCAACCGCCTGTGCTCACGTTAATAGCAGTCTCCATTGCTCACCTGCTCGCCTCGGCTTGTGCTCATGATATATATGTACTTAACCCTACTCAACCCGCGCAGCCAGCTACCGAGCCCCCGCCGTCCCGGGACGCCCGCAAGTGTATCGGCGAATTGTCATTTTTGTCACCTGCGCTCGCGCGTGCGTACGTACATCTGACGCAAAACCACCGCCGGCCACGCGCGGCGTGCAAAATTGCACGACGGATCCCCTCCAATGTTCCAACCGTCATGTTCGACCCATGTCTCGACCCATTTCTCGGCTCTCGACCCTCGCTTGTTTTCAGCGTCGACCGGAGGCACCATCGACCATCGCCGATAACCACCACGCGTGTCGTGTACGTGCTGTGACTGTGTTGTCTCTTCATATACCAGTTCGTCGTTCCCCGACCTTCGTCTCTCGTGTCTGAGTGGTACTCGCTAACCTGTTCTCTGCAGGTCATGCACTCTCTCGGAAGACTTGGACGCACCCCTGATCGAACAAAAAATGGACCTTCTAGCTTCGCGGCTTCTCTCTAGCTTCTGATATCTGGGATTCACACGGCGGGTGGCTAGGACAACGTGGTGGCCGCGTTGTGCTTGGGCTCGGAACCGCGCTCGGAGCGCATCGAGGCTGTCTGAAGTATCACGGGACGTTATGTTGTGCTTTTGACTCACGAAGTCTTTTGCCTCAAAGGGAGTAACGATGGTTCACTTGTGCAGGGCCTAAACCGAAAAGAGAAGATGGGATTTCTCTGAGTCCGAGACTGGAGACTCGATCGCAAGCCGTTACTGGGAGACTCACTAGTACCGAAGCGCCGCCCAATTGGCAGCTCCGAGTCGCACACACCTTCGCGGACGTCCATGACCACGTCTAACTGCACCTTGAACCGCGCTCAGACCGCACCCGCGCTATCACAGTCAATCCCAGCTAACGTCAACTCCGACGGCGCACCAGGAACCCGGCGTCGGCAACGCAGCAATGCTATGGAAAGCACTCAGTACTCAGCCTTCGGGTGTCGTTATACGGTATTCGGCTGGGACGATCCCCACGGGAGACGCGGGTGGCGCGTGTCACCCGTCATCCGTCCGACTCCCATCTGTATTATCTCGCCTCGAGCCCCAGCTCTATCGCGTTTATCTCATGCAAGGCCGCAGTGCCTTACGCAGACATCGGACTCGGACTCTGAATCTACGCTCCGTTCGTGTGCTCGCGGCGCTGCCTGTGCGTTCATTGAACGACTAGATTTGCCCCTCCCCCACCTCCTGCCTGCAAGTGCGGCGGTTGGACGGTCTTTGCTGTCTGGAATGTCGGACTTGGCTGGAGCGGCGGCGGATCCGGGATTCGTCGATCGTGGTGCCGTGCGGTTCTGGTGCGGTGCGCAGCGCGCCCCCATACCCCGTGTCATCGTGTCATCGTGCACGATGAGAGGCGGACTCAGCGTGGCTACGGACCTGAGAGCATGGGAGAGTGGGGTTCGGGAGCGCCTGGCACTGTGCCTGCGCCTTTGCCTCTCATCGGCGCGTGCCAGTATGCGTGCGGAGCATGTGTCGTTCGCAGTCCAAGGCATGGAGACCTGGGCTCGTGGGTTGTGCGCATGGCCGTTCCAGTGCTCAGTGCTCAGTTCTGATTCCTCAACCCCAAGTCCCCAACCCCCAGCCTCCAGTTTTCGGGCGCCGCCGCCGCTGCGAGTGCTTCTCTGAGCTCGAGTTCGAACACGAGGTTTTTTTGTCCTTGGATCGTTCGCATCGTGATTACACCCCGGGTACTCCACGTCGTTGGCCTTCAAAGCGTTGCCCCAGTCCAACTTGACTGGTTCCTGTTCGCACCCGCTGTTCGGGTCCGCCTCCGAGCCTATAGGTCGGGAAGCGTTGGGAAGAAGTTGTCTTGTCGGACATAGTGGTCACAGTCCAGCTACCCGTTTGCGTGGCTGCAGCACCATCGCCATCACCACCGATGTCCGGGTGCAGACGACACATGCAGAGATTTAGATGTGGTTTCGAGAGACCTGAGACCTGAGTCTTAGTCCGGTTCCGCTAGGAGATGGCACCTTGGTCTTGAGCTCTTGGTCTGTGGTGATGTACTTGATTGACCACGTTTGTGACGCCGCGTCATGATCAATACTACTTGACGGCCCGAGATATGGCAACATACGATCACATCGCTCCTGAACCTAAGTTGGCGCATAGTAGGCGCGTTGAGGCCGAGTGCTTGTGAGTATCATTGCCATTGTCACGACCATGGTCGTGGCGGCCTCGAGGTGGCCTCGCGATGGATCGTGGAACCAAACTCCCCGGTGCGGGTCGGCCCACAGATCACCTGCCCTTCCTCCAGCCTACTGACACCTTCAGTCGCTCCCAGTTGCCCGCCTGTGTCCCGAGAGGTGTCAGCGGTCTGTGGGCTCGGATTTATCACCTCATGTGTGACGTGATCACGGTCTTCTCTCGCCCCTGCCGTTCCGTACACATCCTGGGTGCAGAGCGCTGAGTCTTCGGGTGGCACTTGCTGCGGAGTGCGCTTCATCTTGCTCTGCTCTGTCTTCTTCGTTTCCTGTTTCGATACTGGCGTCCCATGTAACACTGTGGCATGAAGCTGTCTGGCTGCAGCGCGGAGTCCCGATGGCGATGATTAGCTCCGTAGCACCACCCTGCGATACGCATTCTAACTCACAGTATCGTGCCCTTACCCCCCGGTGCTGCGGATAGAGACATGACAAAGCGGCGTGTGTGATGGTTATGTTGCGGCTGTGGTTGGGTAGCAGGATTGAAAGCAGACTACGGGAATTACGCCCATCCTCGGGCTGCAGATTAGCCTGTGTGATGCCTGAATAGTGGTCACCATTCCACGGTAGGTCTGCGGTATGCTCATGAGTACTGACTTGAGACGACCTTCCGCTGGACATCTTCCTATGGCGATATCCCGCATCAAGAACAGCCGGAGTAAGGACTACAACGACCTTCTCGCCGGGCTCTATTAGATGAGGCGGGTCCTACGACCACCTAGCTGTGAATCTAGCAGTAAGCAAAGCTGACTATCTATTGGTTACCTATATCAACGGTGAGTTCATGTTATTACCAGGTACTACAGTGTATGTGCGTTCAGTTATGTCTCAGCCCTCATGCCTCTACACGAGTGGGTATCAGGAACATTTCACAGCATCATATCATCCCGGCAGCATCAACTCCGGAAACAGCGACAGAAGTACGCACTCACACCTACAGCCATCTGCGACTTAACAACAATAGAGTGGTACGACATTTCTTCATCTCACAAGGTGGGTCACCAACCGGTTGACAGTTGGCGATATCACCTCCGAGGCTTGAGGCTCTGTGTGTCATCACGACGACTCTGAACGACAGGTCCCTCGAACGCAATCATGACGAGTACGTAGACTGAGTCCGGGGTGAATATGGTGACAAATCACAAATAGCGCGGCAATCATCCTGGCACAACATGCAGATCATTCCATTGCCAGAGCGCTTGTTATGGCATCCGCCGTTAACATCGAGAATTGCATGTCCATAGTCGAACTTGACTCTCAACGCTCGATGCTCAACGCCCGGGACAACGGCTTCCGTTGCATGCTGCAAGTTTCCGGCGGGTGCAGTGCGATCGAAAACTCTGGGGACGAGAGAACGCACGCTTGACTTCGAGCCTAGACACACGAACGCACGGCGGCATGTGCCACTCAATAATCGGAACAGTTTTCAAGGACGAGCCGCCGACGCTCGTTTTCGAGTGCAAGACCCGGAGTACCTTGTAATCTTCCCCCATGGAACAATCCAACAGTCAAAGCTCTCTTGCGAGCGACTGTTTTTTTTTGTCCGGAGACTGGTAACCTGCGGACATCTCGTGGCTACGAAACGTCGACCCCTTCAGCTTGTTGACCACACTCATTCCATTTTGGGTGCACCCCTTGTGATAGCCGTTCATGCAGTGAGTGCGGGAAACCCTACTCAGAACGAATAGTCCTCGCTCTCTGAAGCGCTCTCAGGTAAGTCAAACACTACCTGAGCACAATCGACACACCCGGATATTGAGGATGTTTAAGCGCGTGATTTAGTCATCCGATACTGGATGCTGAAGTCCCACCGGTACTAAGCTCAGACTACGGGTATGTACTTCGCCCGGGTCAGCAGAACTTTCGAAAATTGGAGGGTAGCGGTTGGATGACTACCAGATGCTGTATGCTCTAGCCCAACGCTCCTGTTTCGGGGATCCACCATCGTGCATGGAGGTAGGGTTTCACCACGTTATAGTTGATTTCTCCAAGCCACCGACGCTCGCTCCTCCTTGGAGAGCACTGAGGTCGCTACTGATGTACACGCTAGTCCTGAACCTCAGGGGCCGGGTTCACTCGATCAGCTCCATATGGATATGTCAACCCAGATAAGATGGTTGTCGACACTCGTTCTCCTAGCGAACAGTGGTAGACGGCGTTGCAGTGCGCACTCCGCAGCAGCTTCGAAAAACCAAGAGCTGATCATCACTAACGCATGAGAAGTCAGCAGGAACACATTGGCAGGCAGCAGTGACCTTCTGCCCGACGGACAAGTCTGATAATCTGCTTAGTAGGTTCAGTCATATCGATACCCGTGGTAATCCTTCATACTCACCAAGGGCGAGGGAAAACGAGAAGCGCGCCTCAGGCGGCGCGCTCAGGAGATGTCGGACATGAGACTTCGTACCAATATGGATAGAGCTTAGAAGAGAGTGAGTTACTGAGTTATCCGGTCAGAGGTTCCACCTCTCGCGCCAGAGTGAGGTCATCAGAAAGGATGTGGAAGAAGAGAAGGACAAGGGCGCAAGATGTGCGGAATAGGTTGGATGCGAAGCAGGCGGACTGCCATGGGGAGACAAATTCGTCACGGTCGGCATATGGAACCTGGAGTGAGGCTCTTCGCGTATCCTATGTCGGTGTGCGGGGGGCACACGGGGAGCGTGGCCACGCGACCGTCAGGCAGAGTGAGGCGTGCTGTAGTTACTACAGCAATATGCATGCATGGAACGCAGAAGCTCGCCGCCTAGGGTCGAAGCGTCCATTGGGCGACTTGGGAGACCGCAGAAGCCAGCGCCGCGGTGGCAGAAGGGAGAAAGAGACACATAAGGGCAGGTTGGAGGACAGCCATTGATGAATGGGGCGGAGGGGGGGGTCAGAGAAAGTTCCGGGCTGCCTCCTTCCTCGCTTCTTTGCTTCGCGGGTTCGGGAGTTCTTGTCAGAGCCGGCGCGGAGGTCCCACACTGAAAGAGGAGGTTCCCAGTCTTGATGAACCAGGTGGAAGATGGTGGGCCCGCCATGGCGCATGAGACCCTGCAGACGATCACGATGGCGAGAAGGTGGCCACAGATCTGCGGGGGCCGTCGATGGAAAACGGAGTCTAAGACGTTCGAGAATAAAACCATACGAGTTTTTCGGTCACGCTGTTCTCTGTACCCACAACGAGGTGTTATGCGAAGTCAGCCCACCGCTCCTCGGTACATTATACTGGCTGATGCATTGCGCCAGCTGGGTTGCGGGTGGGCCGGCGTCTCCCTCGCCCTTGAATTTTGCAAGAACAGATTTTGTCTCGTCAAGAAGGTATGGCTGGCGTTGGAACATTGAAGGGTCACCTCTGTGAGACGGAAGTAAGTACAAGTGTCAGCATCAGCTCGCAAACGCTGCTAAAATTGATATAACAAGTTCGTTCATTCCTAGCCCATGCGCCCCGTCAAGTAGTGGAGGGAAGACCAAGCAGCGACGGGCAGGGATACCTTCACTCAAGTCTATTCTCTCTGGTTGCATATCTGCCGTTCACATGCTGAGACTCAAGCTGTCATCAGGAGACTTCCTACCGGGTCATTAAAACTTCTGAAGAGTTTGAACCTTCGAAAGGATCAGGGTCGCGGCCCAGGCTTCAAGTCTCGACACAGATACATATGACGCGTCTTTCACAGTATTGCCTCAGGGGTGGAAGGCAGATCTTTAGGGGTGAGATGCTTAACCCTCATACGCGGAGTCGTCGAACTCGTAAGTGCATCTCCGGAACACGAACTGTCCTCGAGGTTCTAATGCTAGAGAAGGTAAAAGATAACGTGGCTGATGGTGGACGGTGAACCCATGATGTGTAGTAACTTGCTTCGATTTGCTTGAGTTATGATGGCTTGTGAATGAGACGAAGATCCCGGAGGATGCTTGTGCTGTACCCTGTATTGGAAGGTGAGCGTGTCCTTGGCTTGTCATAATATGCAAGTATTGGGGCGATATTGGAACGGGAAAACTGAAGAGGATGGCGGATGACTAACTGAAACGGTACTACGCTTGATACACTGGAGTCCTTACCGGCACTCATTGCATCGTCCAGTACGGAGCACATGAAAGGAAGAAATATCAGCTCATTTGTACCCTAGGCAGATGTGCTTAGCGCAACGTATCGGGATATCGCTACATGTCCATCGCTGCCCCCCGAGTCTCTGAAGATGTCGGATGACTCAAGGCAAGTCTCCTGAATCATGATAGCTCTAACCTCCATGAATATGTTCGTGGGAGACCTTGAGGCTGAATATGGAGGAGAGATTACCTCATGGGTCAGACGTCCTGGATTCTCAGCCGGCATACTTTACCGCGCTCTTCCCCAAACCGACTTAGCGATGGGTTATGCACACTGCATTTGAAGTGGAGCCCACTGCCGCCCATACGGCGTCACCGACTTGCGACGTGCGGCTCGAGCAGTACGCACATACTCCTAAACACGATATATCCGCGTTTACACAGGAGACGCATTGCAACCAAACTGGGAGGAGTGAGCAAGAGAAGGGAGAAGGTTAAGTACAACTTAGTGATGACAAAGAACCGGACATTGAGAGAGACTTCCAAATTAGGCAACGTATGAGAGACGATGACTCGGACTGTGCTCCTTAGTCGTTGACTACCACTAACGACTCCCTCGCTCATCGTCCGCTGCTCTATCTCTTCTCTGCACTCTTCTCGTTTATCTATCATTTGCCCTTGCATTAACTTGCAAGCCGTTCATTCCCCTCTCATTGGACTTGCACAACTCCTCTCTGTCTATCGATACGACCCTGTTAATGCCCCCACGCAACAAGCGCAATGCCGTCTCTCGTCGCCACCTCCCCGTTACGCCTTCTCAGTCTGTCTACCCCGACTCTCACGGAAACGACCTCCTTCTGTTTGAGGACAATGTTCCATCTCAGACAGCGTACGGCTCGGTGACCCCTGCTGTCTTCGAGCTTGAGCCACCGCCTTCCGATCCAGAGGTCGGCCGTGCCTCTGCTACCATTCGCAATGGTGTCCAGTATCTCTCGGGACATGTCGACTACGCCAAGGACATGTATGGCGTTGGGACGAGCGAGTCCGATATTGACGACGGCGGCCCCGTATCTCCCTCTACCTCTCCCCCCGGCCCGTCCTCCCTCGGGACGTTCGCTGTTGCGGACCTGCCCTCTTTTGACAGATCTGCGCTCAGCAAGATTGAGACAGCTGCCGTTGAGGACACGACTTCGGACGAGTCGTCCTTGAGTCGCAGTGTCGGGCATGTCAGGTCTCCGGTTTTAGCTCGGTGAGTTGCATTCTCAGATCTGGTTCTCTCTTCCCGTCCTGGTACATTGGCCTCCTGCCTGAGGATCATATCGAGAGTCGGGGGCTTGCTCGTCTGAATGCGCGTGCTCTGGGCTGGTGAGCAGCTGCTGAGGATACGTCTGCCGGAGTTCATGCAAGTCATCTGGGCGTTCGACTTTGCATCTCCCGCTGGCTGATCCTCGTTCGCTATTTGCCCCATGTCTACACACCCCAGTAGATGTTATTTGTCATCTGGCCTTCTTCGTTTCCAACCCAAGGGTCAATATATTGATCTGCATCGCAAGCTATGGTTTGTTACTCTACTGCATGAAACGCAGTCTTCACTCTCTAACAAACGGTTCCTTTGTCGCTTGCATGGATGGTCTATAACCGCCGTGCAGATACGGGAGCACGTTCCTTCCAGAGATCAGAGGACATTTCCACTGCATCTTTCTGGCATCATACACGCACAGTTTGACGAACCCGCCCTTCGGCGGATGTGCAGAGTGCGAAGATAACTGGCCGGACAATCGTTGTTGCTCATCTCGCTGCGACGATGTATCTATCCGTCCGTTCTGCCTAGTGTCCCAGCGAACGCGTGCTGCTCGTGGCGTCTCCGTTGCTCGGAATGTATGCACGGTGGAGAGGGACCCCTCCCGGCTCACCATATACCTTCTTATCGCGGACGCGGGACACCAGAACCTGGTCACGGGAGAGAGCGTTGGCCAAAAATTCAGGCTTCCCGGTGCCTTACTCTTGCCAGAAGAGTATCGGCCCCGCTCCTCTGCCACTTCGCAATGTATGTCGCGATAATGCGATGACAAGCGTTCGCGTCTGGAGGAGTCCATGCAATTCTTGCCGCCTTGTCTGTTGTAGTTCAAGTGTTGTGAACTGCTCGTGGATGGCTGGGTGGGTACTGTGCCAGGACGATCTGCCGTTTGACGGTGAAGATCTAACCGCGTTTCCCGTTCTTCGGGATCGCGCGATATGTGCATAGTATGGTCTACGTCCATATACATCCACCAGCACCCTCCCCTGAACCGTGATCTTCCCTTGCATGCCAACCAGGCGGAGAGCTAGATCGGTCATGGAGGTAGCTGCGGTAATCCGTTCTATGCCACCAGCATGTGTCTGGCCAGGTTTCAGCGTGTAAGCTGTGATAGGGGCACAGCTAGAGATAGTACAAGTGCGCGTCTTGGAATCCGTGCTGACAATGGCTCTCGATGATATTCATACTGTCTTTTCTACCTACTTCCCCTCTCTTGTCCCTGAGGATAGTGATAGTGGCGGTCTCTCACACCCGTTTCGTTCTGACAGCGGACCCACTCCGCTGGAGTCGTTCTCCCGCACGATCCGAAACTATGTTCCGTCGTCCATTCCTATACCCTCTGCGGCGCCATCGCCACCTCGCGTCTCGCGTCCCGTGTCGTTCGGGAGCTTTCTGACGCCTTCAACACATGCTGTGTCGCCTTCAACTCGCGAACACGATAACGAATGGAAGCGGCGCGGCAGTGATGCCTCGTCCCAAGCAGAACCGCACCGATGGGGCAGCAAACGCAAATCCGATTCTGGCTCCGGTGCAAGCGAGATGCCAGTATTCAGTTTGGATGACGACGTCTCCGAAGACGGACCGCGGGAGGGTGATAGACAAGTTACGCGTTACCCGGGAGTCGGAGACACGGATGCAGTGTTGTGGGCTGGATGGGACACGCTCGCAGATGTATCGGACGGGAGTGATCAGGCCAAGTCTAGGTACGTATCATGGTTTTGTCGCCACCCATTGCTTCGTGTCGCTAGCACGAGGGCGGTGCCGAGGAATGTCCTGGACGTTGGCTGACTGATTGCATCATTCCTCCCTTGCGCTCTCTCGGCGGTATCAACACCATCTGCATTATCCAGGGCGATTCTCATGCTCGGCTACCCGCGGGGTCTGCAAGTGTGGGACTGCTCGAACTTGGGCTCCGTATCGGAGTTTCTCAACCTGACCGGAGCGCAATGGGGCGCTGTTGAGTTTGCGGGGGTACTGCCAGATCCTCCGTCTTCTGTGGACG
This sequence comes from Lignosus rhinocerotis TM02, assembly GCA_000743315.1. NCBI lineage: Eukaryota > Fungi > Basidiomycota > Agaricomycetes > Polyporales > Polyporaceae > Lignosus > Lignosus rhinocerus. Next base: position 44,633 of record KN050130.1, read on the forward strand.
ATGCGTTCCGTCCGAAACGGCCGCTGATTGGATCCTTGTACGTCACATCTTCAATGCGTGGTTTGCGTCTTGCAAGATGGGCTGATCTTGGTTGGTTTGTAGATCCCGTAATGCGCATGGCACGGACTTCCTTGTATATTCGTTACGAACGCATGACTTGGTCAAGCGACTGCAATTAATTGGTCTAACGTCTTTTGCTGCATCGAGTAAATTCATTACTGCCGTAAGCGCTCCGTCTCACATCCTCTCCTTTCTCATCACTCTAACTTGTTCTGTGGCAGTGTACATCAAACCCGTCAACACTTCACATTATTTCCGCTTGTACACTTGCGACCTTGTACATTATACCTTCCGCATCTCTTGTGTCATTCACACCGCCGACATCATCATCATCATCATCATCAAAGCCCAATATTCACGATGTATCACCAATAGATATAGACACACACTACCCATCGCCGCTTTCCGCACAGGCTCATCCCATTTACGCACTTTGTAATCGCTTCTTGGCTTACGTCTCGCCTTCAACCAGACAGGATGCCGCACTATCTGCGATCCCCGGACAGGCGCATACCAGCGTACCCGTCACTACCCCAGATTCATCCACAACGAAGTTTGGACTGAGTATGACGCAGGCGGACCTCGGGAATGCTGCAGTCAAGATCGGCGGCAGCGTCCTTAGTGGAATGAAGACGCTCGGTGGAATGGCCTTCTCAGCTGCCCGCGCAGGCGTCACCGCTGCGGTCTCTGGTGAGCCCGTCCACAGCACCACACACGTCAGGAGCACCTCCGCTTCCGGTTCTGGCTCCGCAGCTGGCGCACTGGGCATGTTCTTCTCAAGGAGCGCTCCAGCTGCGACGCACGAATATCAGACTGCTGCGGACCGCCGCCGCCGGAGTCTTCGTGTGTTATCGCCCGTCGGGGGCGCCAGTGGGTTTGACTCGCAGGCGACCGTGACACCTAACTTGCTCCCTCCGCCGGCAACATCCCCGGCGTCTCTTCCTTCGGGATGCAACATCACCGTTGTCGACCTGAACCCACTCCTCACGTCTTCGTCTGCACAGCCTGAACCTGTGGCACAGTTCACGTTCTCGCGCCCGCAAGCCTTGAGCGCGCTCAAGTTCTCTTCGGACGGTACAACACTTGCAGTATGCTCGAGAGACGGACACGCTGTCCGCGTCCTGCAGCTCCGGCCTGCGCCCCGTATTGCGCGCCAGCCACCGCCCGAGCCGCCCGCTCGCAACCCCACCATCCACCCGTCCTCACATCCAAAGTCCAGGAAGGAACACGAAACTGCCAAGGAGATACGCCGAAGTCCGTCGATCGATGTCCCAGATCACCTCGCGGAGTCGATGCAGCACCTCTACACACTACGGAGGGGACGCACTTCGGCGGTTGTGGAGTCAATGGAGTGGGCACACGATAAGCTCTGGTTCGGGATGAGCACGCGGAAGCGGACTATCCATGTCTTTGCGGTCAACCCGCTTGGCGGTCGGCCGGATGGGAGCAGTCATCTGGCAGGCAAAGTCGTTAATGGGGCGGAGTTGGTACGTTCAACTAACTTTCATTCATACTCTTCATAGGTATGCAAGGCGATTCAACGCTATTCCATTGACAGATCTCAACGTCGACAGAGCTCTCGCCGCTTGTGCGCGTGCGGCTGAGGTCTCTTCCGCAGGATGCTGCGAACATCCCATGTGCGTTCATGTTCCTCCGCTCGTCAGAAGCGATGCTCCCCGCATCGCTCCTCCCGCCCGCTTCCGTACACTTTTCAGCATCCTCATCGCCGTCATCCATCACTTCTATCGGTATCTCCAAGCCTGTCTCTCCCGCACAGCGCCCCTCCCGCCCAACAAATTACAAGGACATACTCGTTTTTGACCCGAACGACGGCACGCTCACGCTGCACCGTATCTTCGTCGAGCGGCCCTCCGCAGACCAGGCGGTCATTCCCGGGTCGATCCCCATCGCGGGTGGGATGAGCATCTCGCTCCCTGGGATGAGCACGCTCAGCCGCATGAGCACATCGGCGTCCCCGCCCAGCTCGGGCGCGAGTCCGCGCGATGCGTCGGGCTTGACGCAGATGATGGAAAGGTCTACGGAGATTGTGGGGAGGGAGACCGTTGTGGGTACATGGTCGCTTGCGAGGGGGAGGAATTGGCCGGAGGTTAGGCAAACATTGAGGGTCGAACGGTCGGGCACGGTGAGGGTGGGGCGGAACGCCAGGGCTGAGTGGGTTCTCTTCCCGTTCCATGTCATGATCAGTGATTGCTGACGCTCACCCCACTTTGTTTGCAGTTGGCTCTCGCACGCAGAGCTATCAACCTTCTCGCCGTCCCCACGGATCCTCCCGCGACTCATCTACCTTTCGCACCAGTTCTCGTTCCACGCGCTGGGCGAAGACTACCACGCGCTCATCCGGAGCTATCACTTCGACGTACCCTCGTCCAAGATCGAAGTCCGGAAATCGATCGAAGTCAGCGCGTTCGCCACCGCTCCGGGTGACGCAGACGCATTCGTGCAGGGCCTGCCTTCGCACCACGACATCACGCGTGCCGCGTCATCCTTTGACGAGCCCCTCGCGTCCGCGCTCTCTGCTCAGCTGCACCCGCTCAACCCGTCCCCGCCCGTCCTGCCGATGCTGCCAAACGGCACCCCGGGGTCTGCCTCCAAGTCACTCATCACCGCCATCCCGATCCGTCAGGTCGCGGCGGGGATCCAGGATGGGATGTCGGAAGGTTTGGGGAGGATCCGGAGGGAGTTCGGGAAAGCGCATTCGCCACGATCAAGCGCGAGGCGGGACTCGACGGCGGGAGGGGCAGTTGGACTGGGAGGGCGGAGCGAGAACGGGGGCGCGTCGTCGGTGCCGCTCGAGTTCGACGAGGAGGACGAGGATTTCCTCGTCAAGGAAGTCAGGCCCGTTCATCCGCGTGAGCATCATCAGGCCGTTGAGACAGAGGCGGAGGTGGTCTCGCGGTCGGCTTCGACAGGGGTTGAGACGTCTGCGTCTGCGTCTGGAGCGAGCGCGAGCGTGTCGACCCCGTCGATGACGTCTAACGTAGACAGCAACTTCAACTTTGAGGTGCTGCCTGAAGAACGCGGGATAGGATTCTCAGGCGAGGGGGCGCGTATTGAAGAAGCAGGGGCAGAAGGAATGGGTATGGCTATGGGCAAGGGAGATGGGGGAGCAGGAGAGGAGATTTGGACGGGATGGGGGCCGGAAGAGCAGCAGGCGGTGGAGGACGCGGAGCGGTTCGACGACATCACCGTGGGCTTTCTGGACGAGGAGCACGAGAGCATGATGCGCGTGAGGGAAACGCGGGAGAGCGCTGCGGCTCTGGCTGCCCGGGCGAAGAGGAGGAGGCGGAAGGCCAAGTGACGGGAAGGTGCGCAGTGTGGTTGAAGTGGGAGAAGGTGGGTAAGAGGTGGGTGAGGTGTGGTTTGAAGACTGAGCGCGGGTTCGCATCACTTGGTGGTTGCGGGCGGGAGATGGTCTCCCATGCTCGCAAGAAGCAAGTGTGCAGGCCGGACGCAAATGTTGGATGTACAGTACTCGATTTACGATGGAAGAAGAGAGAAGAGAAGTCATGTACATGTGTAGCGATGTCGTCTATGCGCGTGCGTGCGTGCAGGCGACAAGTTGAAGTTTGAACGCTCGAACACTCAACAGCTGTTTTCAAGACATAAGTATACTATCGCGACCCCAGTGTTCGCTGGAGCAAATGTAGGGGATGCATCCCTCCTCCAATAACGATGCAAGTGAGTGCATATGTTGTGGAATATAATGCCTATATGTTGCAACAAGAATGGTGTTTTTTGGTTGAGAACCCGTCCCGATCTTGAGCAAACAGGTTGTGTAGGTGGTAGGGCCCACTGCTTCCACCCTCTCGCTACATTGACTTTCCCGGGCGCTCCCTCTCAAACTTCATAAATAGTATCAGGGTATGATGCTCAGACAAATACTATTTTTCCTGAGGCATACAGTAAGTGGAAGTGTTCATATAGAGAAGTGGTCCCCAAGCGTGACTTTACAGCCACATGCATGAAGGACAATTTGAAACACCGACAGTTTTCGATATTGCGAATGGCATAGCATTGTGCGGAGTTGTAAAACGGCAGCTCGGCGCCGTGACGGAAATGTGACCTAACCTCGGAGAAATACACGAACACTGGGGTCGCAGCCCTTGTTACTTCTGCTACTTCTTCATATCATATCTCAACGTATCCTTGTGAATCTTGGTTTAACTCTTACGGCACATGTTCTGAACCATCCAGCCAAATCGTGAGCTTATCGGAGGACGGAGTACAAACATATCCAACTGAGAACAGATGTGGGCGCTTGTACCAGCGAACACTGGGGTCACGATAGTAGTCCCTTCCTGGTGCCTGCACAGGCGGGATTGGGCCGCCAGAACGCAAGTGTCTCCAATGGAAGGACGGAAGGTGGGACCAGGAATCTTCAGACCAGCCAAAATCAGCGATTGGCACAATCACTGTATTGTTACGAAAACAACTGTAACACGACTGTAACATCATCAAGGTAAACGGGTATTCACCGGAGCGCGATAGTCATTGGGAATCGTGTGCAACACTCCTCGTCGTCGAAACCATAACATGAAGTCTCAATTTGTATGCTTCTGGAGTCGTCGCGGACACTGGCAGTGGGGACTTCTCAGATGCACTGCAGTTCTCCGGCTTCCCCATCCCACTCACATCGACATTATCGTCCACATCCACATGCACGCCGCAGGATCGATCGAGGAGTGCACCGAGCGGGTCAGCAAACTCCGCCAACGACCGGGAAGACGTGCTGCCCTCCGTCACTCTGTCCGGTTCTAGGGAGGACACAGACGGAGACGCGGGTGGGGCGAAGACAAGTGGCTGCTGTGTGGGGAGGCAGCGTTCACCGTGACGCTCACCGCGGCCAAGGTGGGCGTCATCGAAGTGGCGGAGGTTGAGGATGAAGCGGAGATGAGGATGGAAGTGAGACTATGGAGTGCGTGCGTGAGCGAGGGTTTTGAGTTGGCCGTGATGAACTCTGAACCTGGAAGGCTGGGAGCAACCCTGTAAGTCACACAACAAGGGATCTTCAGTCAGTGAGCGAACGACTGTATTGCATAGTCAAGTACCTGTAAGTCACACAACAAGGGACTACAAGTACTAGTCAGTAAACTATAGTAAAGCATATGTAGGGAGTGAGACTTACTCTTCAGTCAGTGAGCGAACAACTGAAGAGCAGGGGAGAGATGTGAGCTGCTTATATAGATGTGAGGAAGGCAGCTGAGTAAGCATAAAAAGCAGTCACATGTTAACCATAGAAGGATGAGTAAGAGGCATATGCAAGTATGGTGCGAGTATGGTGCGATATGATGCAAGAATGAGCACCATGCATGAGTCAGACATAAGGTCTAGAAGTATCGTATCCGGAACATAGTAGAACGTACTAGTAAGTACTAGAACAGTCTGGAAAGAAAGAACCATAGTACAGATGTAAAGATATCTATATATAGTAAGGAGGAAGCATAGCCCATGCTAGCGTCATATGGACGTATAGCCACAAGTCCATATAGAGACATAATGTGTCAGATAACTCTAAATCCAACAGGCCGATGAAGGATGGAAGAAAGGGGATGATAACATACATGTCCGTGAAGACTGTCGCGATGCCCCTCAATATTGTTACAAACTTCCTTTATACGTTTGTTACATAGTTTCTCTATTCTTCGTATTTCCTTTCTCCTTTATTTAATTTAGTGATTCTTGTATGACTGAAACAGGTTTCGGTCTTTTCATTAAAATGTCTCTTTTGTTTAACATATGGTTACACTTCTACGACATCTCTTCCTTCTCTGGAGAATGTACACATTACTGTACTGTGCATTACTGCGCATTTACTGTGTTGTATATTCTTGCGCACCTGCTGTGCACCTGCTGTGCACCTACTGTGCACTTACTGC
>AXZM01000694.1:0-54636 GCA_000743315.1 Lignosus rhinocerotis TM02
GGCCCACATCATCCGACTGTGATGATACCGTTGTTAGCGCGGGCCTATCGTTGTGAGAATGGCTGGATGGGATTTATGTGAATTCATTGCATGCTGACCATGCAGAAACAGTTGATGCTGAGAGCGAACCCATTCTCATAAATCCTGTAGAATCGGTCACTGAAAGGCGCGTGAAAGCACTGTGTAGCGGATACCTTCGTAGTTCGTACTTCATATCACCCAACAAAGAAGGTACTAGCCTAGGCTTGAGACAAACTTGCAGAAGGATGGACCAATGTTGCGTGACCTTGTTAACGTCGGGTATAAGGATGCGCGCCGACGAGGGCCAAAGACTCCTATTGAATAATGACTCAGTCGTAACATGATCCTTGAATGTGTGCTAGTAAGTTGCGAGCAATAACGTACTTGGGGAAGGTTATAATGTGTCCACCACTGGTGCCGTCCGAGTCTGAGTCAGTCAAGTTGGCGCCGATGTCGACATTTCTCAAGAATCATCCATGTTGCACCATTGGAAGCTATTTGTTGTGAGTGATGGGTACCTATAAGCGAGAGTAGCCAAGTGAGGTTTATTCGAGTGTAACCCTACCATACAGACTATGTAGTACTGCTACTCATCGTCTCTTCCTTGTGAGGCTCGGACTTGCAGTCCGCAAGATTGTCATCATCTATTATAATTATGAAAAGCTGTACATCCCAATATTCATTTATATGCATCATACTAGGTACTGGCTCTGGTCTGCATAGGCATAGGCGTGAAGGAAGTGGTGGAGGAGAACGTCCGAATTGCTCCTCTATGGAAGAGCTCACTCGTGGCTTAAAGCCTACCCACCATAAGGAGATCTATTAGGGTCATAAGCGTCGGGCTTCGAAAGGACACTTGTGAATGCCCTATACAATATGTGTTTCCTCTCCTTTTCGGCTACTCTCGCTTGTATCCATCACTCACATCAAATGGCTTACAACGCGTCCAGCGTCCAGCGTCCACGCCAATTGAGCAGCGCTATGCAGTCAATGGCAGGCGGTGCATCGCAGACTGCGCTACTGAGAGCGTACGTACAGGGTTGCACTGCATGAATTGTAACAGGACGCGTGGATAACCGGTTTCACAGGCGAGCTTGGTTTCTGTGGACTTCAGCCTCAAGTGTGGTAGGTCGCACGAGCAAGTGAACAGGACCCCATTGAGTACCTCAAGCGCTCGCACATTCCTCTCGGAACCTAAGGTGCCTGGTGACTCACGACTTTCGATCTTGATAAGTTCAAACTTGTGAACATCCACAGAGGGTCCCCAACATAGCGATGATCATGAGGATTCTGGTCATCAACCCGAACTCCTCAGACTCGATGACCAAAGAACTCGAACGCATTCTCGCTGACCTAGCGCACCCGGGACTCCTCCTGAGATACCACACAGGTCCCATCCAAGCACCTCCTTCAGTAAACGATCACACCACATCTGTCAGATCTGCAGCACATACTTTTGACTCCCTCCTCCCTCAACTGCGCCTGACACAAGATGATGCCGGATCCAACGACGCGTACCTCGTAGCGTGCTTCTCTGACCATCCACTCGTGGGAATGCTCAGGGAACACACGACAAAGCCAGTGCTCGGCATCCTTGAAGCATCCATCATGCACGCGCTCGCGCTCGGACAGCCATTTGGTGTCGTGACGACAGGAAAATACTGGGAGGGAGCGCTCACCGAAGGCGTCAGGCGAATCTTTGGCTCAGCGGATCTGGGTGGGTCGTTTGTGGGCGTGCAGAGCACTGGCATGACTGCGCTGGAACTGCACGAGAAGGACCAGGGTATGGTGGCCGATGGGATTGCAGCGGCTGCATCGCGGATCATTGCCAGAGGAGCGAGGACTATCATCATGGGTTGCGCGGGCATGAGCGGGATGGAGAAGGCCGTTCGCGCTGGGTGTAATGGGGAGAATGTTCGTATCGTGGATGCAGTGCGGAGCGGGGTGACGCTGTTGGATGGGTCGGTTCGCGCAAACAGTTCGTTGACATGAATCATAGGCTCAGACAGGGCGCAGTTCTGCTAACGCAGTCAGTCTTTCGCGAATCAGAAAACAGCGACCCCGGCACCTCATATCATAGTGGGCGGTGAATACACGAGGCGAAGGAACTTACGATGTATCAACTCAACAGTTTCAGCGCAGAAGCACCGCGTGAAGGTATGGGCCAAGTTATCCTTCCTCTAGCATGACTACGGACGGGAGCCTTGTGCGATTGTGGACGTGGGCCGTCAGAGTGCACTCATAAGGAGAATAAGGATGAAACACATAGTCATTGTCGTTGTCACTGTCGAGGGAGCAGGTTAAGACATGGTGGATATGTCAAGTCTAAAGTCTTTCTATTCCAGTTGAGTCGGAGCCAGAAAACCTACCTATATAATTGAAACTCCCTTTGAACTTGATCCGCCCAATGGTCGCTGCACTGGGCTGTACGCAACGGCGACGCATCCCGTTTTAACTTTTGACCTCTATACTTTTGCTTTACGACTACGATGTCTGCACGGCGACAGGCGTCGACGACTTCTCTATCACGATACGCACGAGCCGGTTCTCCCGACTTCACGAACAGATCCCTCGATTTCTGCAATGCATTCTGGGGCCTTGGCGATGGAGGAGTTGATGTTCTCTTCGCGCGCATGCGGGGAGCGATGCGGACGATGGAAGAGTTAAAGGCTTTTTGGAAGGAGCGGTGAGTTTGTCGGTTGAAACAGTCAGAACCGTCTTGACGTCAAGGTAGAGCGAGTATTGAAGAACAGTACGCGAAGCGTTTGGCTTCCCTCGCTAAGGTTACGCTAGGCAGGGATGAGATAGGGTACGTATTCGACTGTAGACAACATGTGTCACTGCGCTCAAAGATCATCCCAGGGAGCTTCGTACATCTTTGGATACACTCAAACAGGAGACGGATAAACAAGCCCAAGCCCACCTCCTTGTCGCTCAGGCCATTAAAGCAGATTTAGAGGGGCAAGCGACTGCGTTCATAGCGAAGCAGCAGCATCACAAGCGCGGTTTCCAGGCGCAGATTGAAAAGGAGTTCAAGACAAAACAGACTCAAGAGGGCTACGTAGCTCGAGCCCGCGAGAAGTACGAGTCGGACTGCATGCGGATCAACTCATACACCGCGCAGAGCACACTCATACAGGGACGGGATCTCGAGAAGGTCCACCTCAAGCTTGAGCGTGCCCAGCAGACCGTACAGGCGAATCAGCGGGACTACGCGAATTTTGCTCGTGCACTTCATGACACGATGCAGAAGTGGGAGCAGAGTTGGAAGGCGTTCTGTGACAGTTGCCAGGACCTTGAGGAGGAGCGCATCGAGTTTATGAAGGACAACATGTGGGCGTACGCGAATGCAGTCTCAACGGTCTGTGTCTCGGACGATGAGGTTTGTTCAGTCACTTGGCTCTCTCGACCACCGCTCATGACTTCCTGCAGTCCTGCGAGAAGCTCCGTCTAGCGCTCGAACAACTTGAAGTAGAGCGCGACATGGAGGGCTTTGTGCGCGATTACGGTACTGGCAGTGCCATTCCCGACCCCCCTCCTTTTACCGACTACTCGAGCCCCGACGCACAACCCGCGTCGTCACAACGGCCCACGACACATCCGTCCAATTTTGCCCGTCATTCACAACGACCTCGGCAGCTCGCACAACCCGGACAGAACCCACAGCCAGAGCCTGAGCCCGAACAGGAGCCTATGAATTATACGGGCGTGGGGGCGGGCGGCAGTCGTGCTGCTGGTGCAGATCCTCAGTTGCAGCGTTCGCAGACTCAGAGCAGAGCCAGCACGCGCGGGCAGGAGCTGGCACAGCCCCAACCGCAGGCTAATGGTGTCATCACAAATGGACGAATCACCCCTAACGTCGGTATGCGCGTTGCCGATCCGCAGGCAGACCCCATCGACCCAACTGCGAAAACGATGCTCAGAGTTGGAACCAATGATTATGAGGTCAACTTGAACAGGGACCCGCAAGCACATGCGGGCCCAGCAGGCCAGGGTGGCTCGTCTATTGTGGGTCGGGTTGGCCAGGACGACGATCCACTTGCACGCCAGATGAACCAGCTTAAGAGCGCCGCAGGCGGCAGCGTACGTCGCAGCGGTCAGTGGAAGCCACCTCAACAACAACCTCCTGCAGAGTCTGGCCCTGGTCGTGATCCCAGCGAAAAGCTATCGCCTCCGCCGGGAGGTGCTCCTCCTCCCCGCGATTACCGCAACTCTGCTGAGATCGTGGTCGGCGCATACCCTCAGCAGCCAGCTACATCGCGTCCGGCGTCACCCAACCCGCCGACAAATGTGTTCATGAAGCCGCCCTCACAGAATCCCGCTGCCTCATCAACAGTGTCAGTCCAGAATGTCCTTTCGGACTATGGGCAATCACTTCCCGGGGAACGCAAGTCCATCAGCCGCTCAAATAGTCGCTCAAACAGCATCTCCATCCCTTCTCAAGAGGCCTCAAGCATTCGCGGTCGTCCTCTCAGTTCAGAGAGTGGACGCGCGGGAATTGGCGCTCAAGGACGGAGCCCAAGCCCTCAGCCATTCGCATCTGTGTCGCGAAGTGCAAGCCCCGCTATGCAGGCACAGGCGCCACCGAATCGCAACAGCTTCGGTCGCCCCCCTACCGCCAACGGCCCTCAGCCTGGTCATGGCCACGCGCACTCTGGTTCTACAACTCGTCAAGGCTCGATCTCGATCCCTCAGCAGCCCGCGCATATGCAGCGTCCAATCAGCCCCAGTATTGGCATTCAGCTTGATCCGAATGGACGCGTCATCGCAGATGACATGGCAGCGTCGTATCAGCGTCCATCCCCACATCCTGCTCAACAGCCGCCTCCGCAACAGTATCAGCCTACACCAGTTGCTCAACCTCAACGTGGCCCGAACTACAGTGGACCTAATGCTGTGCCTTACGCTCCTCCGCCTCAGCAGTACCCTCCTGGTGGCCCGACTGTGTACAACCCTGTTCCGCAACAGCAGCCCCAGTATGCAGCACCGCCGCCGGTGCAGCAGCCTTTATACAGCGCGCCTTCGTCGCAATTCACTCAAGGACACATGTACCAGGGGTATGGTCAACCGCAGGGAGGCGCGTTGGTGCAGCAGCCTCGAGGGCCTGTGAATGGAAACTACTATACACAACCCCAGCAGCCCCAGCAAACCCAGCAACCGCAATACCGTCCACCCAGCCCACGTGCACCATCCCCGCAACCGCCAGCGAACCAGCCGCCCCCAACCGGACAATACACAGACGACGGCCGCGGGGTCCTGTTCTATGGTGTGTATGATCTTTACCTGTCACCGGTGGTCTGCTTGTTGATCATCTTTGCCATACTCTCTAGTGAAAGCGATGTACAACTACCGTGCCACGATCGAAGAGGAATTTGATTTCCAGGAAGGAGACATCATTGCGGTCACGGCGACACCCGAGGACGGCTGGTGGAGTGGAGAACTACTAGACGAGACGAGGAGACAGCCCGGGAGGCACATCTTCCCGAGCAACTTCGTATGCTTGTTCTGAGCGGTGCCAGATGTGCCCAGTCTGGGTATGCTGTTCGGCACTGGCCCCTGTCCGGCACGTTTCTTGTACATCTGATTGCTTTTTTTCCCATCGGTCACGGACGCTTGTTCTTATCCGGGTACCCCACTGTGCGTCTGTCCCATGCAACACTCGTTCCCTCTCCCCCCTTGTCGACATGCTTATGCCTGCCTACCGTGCTTGTTTCGATACACACGTGTCTGTGTTGATGATGTCTGTCGCCCCTCCTTTACTCTACTTAATGTCTTCCTCTCTCTTTCTGTCTCCCGTTGCTGCTCTCATCTGTCTCCTTAGCCACGTCGACCGATGGATCTACACAGCTCTAATTTATATCTCGTTTGGGTTACACTGACAATATCGTTGCGCGTGACCCGCTCTAACTGATAACTAGAGGAGTGCCCAGCTATGTTGCGCGTGACCCGGTCTAACTGTTAACTAGAGGAGTGCCCAGCTAGTAAATATTCATTGAATAACCTCATTTCGTTTGCGTAACTTGTACTCAAACTATATCAAGCTGTGTCGTGACGTGACTTGACTCCGTGCGTATTGACGTGACAATTATGACACCGCTTTGCGCATCTCAAGGGCATTTGGCACAGTGGTAGCGGGTAGTGACGTGACAATGACACACCGCTTTGCGCAACTCTTTTACGGGCATTTGGCACAGTGGTAGCGCGCACGCTTCGCATGCGTGAGGTCCAGGGTTCAATCCCCTGAATGTCCAATTCTTTTTTACACTGAGTTTTAATACATTGATATCTGCTCAAGCCGATAATTTCTACCTTTGTCCCCTTCCACCGAGGTCTTTCCTGGCTTGTCTGCTTGTTGATAGTTGATAATTTCTACTTTTGTCCCCTTCCACCGAAGTCTTTCCCGGCTTGTCTGCTTGTTGATAGTCTGGCTGCCGAGCTGGGGTCTATATTGTCCACGCGGTGCAGGGAGCGCACAGTGCGCAGATCTCGTATCCCCGTCTCAGATGCGGACGTCTTTCGCAAGGTCTTGACCAACTTCGTCATGTCTACCTTGGAGGCTTGCTTTCAAAAAGAAAAAGACTGCTTCATCATTGAAGAAAATACCGCCATATTGGTACCCTTACACGACGATGGCTAAGGGTCGCTGGCTAGGGCGGGAGATCCTCGAGGTTGTATCTACCGAGTTCCGGGATCGTTCAATGGAGTTCTACGTATGTTATCGTTCTATTCGAGTTTGCAGGTTGTCTATCAATGTGGCATATGCGGTTTATGCGCGTATTAGAGGGTGATCCCCAATAATTGCATTCGACCGTCTCGAGCCCAGTTGCCAACCGTTAGTGCTTCATTGGGAGACGGTCTGCAAACGCCTCACCTACTAGTAGGTTGACCGACCACCGCGTCTCAGAGATATGCACTCGAGTCCGGAGTGACCACAATCAACGGGCAGGTCGCGAAGCCGGACACAATCGTCCAGAACGGTGACAGGATCGAGTCAGTTCACTGCCTTATCGCCGGTCAATTCGTGAATTGACTCCCGCCGTTGCTTTTCACCGCTCCTGTAGGAATATCTCACATCGTCATGAACCCCCTGTGACGTCTACGCCCGTCCGGATAGTCCTACACGATAGGGAACGCCAGTTCATCATCATAGACAAGCCCGGATCCATTGTGTGTTCCTCGCATCCATGCTTGAGTTCACAATCTTGATCGGTAGACGTTCTACTCAGCCAGTCCATGCTGCTGGACGATACTTTCGGAACAGTCTGGTCGAGATCTTGAAGAATGACTTTGGTTTCGAGAAGGTGTATAGTACGTCACTTTCAAATTGGTGCCATCCCGACAAGAGTAACGGGATAGCGCAGCTGTCAATCGATTGGATAGACTTACGTCTGGCCTGATGATTATACCACTTACACCGGCCCTGGCTACAACCCTCTCGCGCGAGTTTGTGAACGGAGAAGTCAGGAAGGAATATGTCGCACGGTGTAAGGGTCAGTTTCCCGAGTACGTTACCCTCAATATACTGCGGTATGGCAGTAGATCTAACGTCACACAGGGAGGAAATAACATGCGTTGAGCCTCTCCTGACTGTGGATAGGCAGATGGGATTGAATATAGTACATCCTGAGGGGAAGGTTTGTGCATGGCTTTTAGCCACCCCTGGTGGGTCCGCTCATGATTCTTCCAGCCAGCCAAGACGATCTTCAAACGTATACGATACGATGCGAACACCGACACTAGTGTGCTTCAATGTGAGTCTCTGCTCATCTCCATGAGTCACACTCACTCCAACTCTCTTCGTAGGCAGACCATTGACTGGTCGATGTGCGCTTTCATGTAATCGACTTCAAGTAGAATATCCTAACTCTTTGTGAGCCTACAGCCCACCAAATTCGCGTTCATCTCCAGTACCTCGGTTTCCCCATTGCGAATGACCCTGTTTACTCTGACGCCCGCATATGGGTATGTTCTCTTATGACCATCTCTATAGTTCATCACAGTGATATGCTCGATGTTCTAAGGGCGAGAAGCTTGGAAAGGGGGGTGTTGATCTCACGCCGAGCGATGAACGAGCGGCTCCACAAGCACCCGCACAATTCAAGTTCGACGCGTCTACCAATCCCGAGTCCATTACCCTTCCACCCGACAGTGATTTCGGTGCGCCATCTGCGACAGAGAGCGGGGTACACGAAATTGAGCCTGTGCGTCCGAAGCTTCTCCCGCGCGAGACCGGACACGACATTGGGATGGGGTCGCCTGTACCCCTGTCAGCTGAGGCCGTTGGCATAATCACCCGTCTCCGGAACATGAAGGTGCGGTCCACATTGTTAACGGGTGTGGGAGGTTTGGCATGAATTTGGTGTCGCAGGATGAGTCGGAAGACTGGGGGCGATGGCGTGACGTCGTGTTCCGCGCGAAGGCAGCGCTGTCCCCGAGGGGCGTCACGATCCCTCTTCCCCCACAGAACAAACGTAAACGCGGCGGGCCTGCATTTAACCCAACAGCAAGCGCGTCTACTGCTCCGGAGGCAGCGCCCAGTGATGCGTATACTGCAACTGAAGGGGAGTCGCGGACAGAGCAACTTACGCAGGAAGATGTTGTCAAGCTCGCTGCCCGTTCATCCTCCACGTTCAACCCCGTTCCGGCTGCAGTGTACACGTCCGAAGTGCCAACACCCGACCCAACACCCCCACCTGTAGCAGAGTCTTCTGCACCCGTGACTGCAGAGCCGCTCACTGACGGAGATGGAATGCACTACTGCCCAGAGTGCTTCGTGCCGCTCCATCCGGATCCGAAGCCCGAATCGCTGTATATTTTCCTTCACGCACTGAAATACACCACAAGCCTTGGGACCTTCGAGACAGAGATGCCCGAGTGGGCCGTGGAGGGATGGGAGTGGGAACGATGACAAGTAGAAGTGTCTGGCTGATAAAGTACGCAGTTTCCTGTTAAGTCTTGCTCGATACGCATGTTAGACAGGTAACAGGGATTTCTATATATCAGAACCTAGTGTAGCTCTATGGGTTGTGCACAAGAGCAACAATGTACGATCTTCTCGCCGCTAATCCTCCCTCTGCTCGCCCGCTTTGGGCCACATGTTGCGCGGCAGGGGAGTCGACGCGAAGAACATGCTGATACTGAACGGAACGAGGAAGGCATACACGGCGTATCCGCCCAGCCAGTTGCACTCCAGGGACGTCGCGAAGAGCGATGTTGATGCCGCAGGACCAATCGCACGCATGACGGACGCGATGAATTGTGCGACTCCGTTCACAGCACCCAGGCAGCGGTTGCTAGGTGCCGAAGATGAGACGAAGATGAATATGGAACCTACCAATGAACCGCTTTCAGCGTTCTTGCCCTCTCGTGCTCAAATGAATCGCTTACCGAAAGCCAGATCCACGACGACGAGCATAGCCAGCTGTGCAAAGACCAGCATCCACACCACTGGCGTTACCCCATGCGCCTTCGCATACATGCTCATGACGGGGAACAGAACGTACATTGGACCGAAGATCGACATGCCCAGCTGGAAGACACGCTTCGGTCCCCATGCGTCTATCGCTTTCGCGAAGACGAGTGCTTGAAAGACCCCATCGAGGATTCCCAGGCTTCCCAAAATGATCCCAATCTTCGGTGGAGGCAGCCCAAGACCTCCCAACGCGATGGGCGTAGCATAAAAGAGCGGCAGCAAAGCGAGGAAGGCGATTTCGACGAGCGCAAGCACGCCGTAGTTTGCGATGGATAGAAGGACAGGCCGCGTGAGAACGGCGCGAAGTGGTGGAGGTGTGTCGTCGATGTCTTGACTGCAATGGGGAGGCGGGAGCGCCTCGTCACAGGAAAGTGAAATTGCCTGGCGGCGTCTACGAACAGTCTTCCCAGTTGTTTCGTGTCAGCAATTAAAGCGCCATGGAGGACGTGTGGTACGTAGGTACCTCTTTCAAGAAGAGAGCCGTCATCACGAAGGAGAACAAGGAAAAGGCGGCAGATGCGGCGCACGGCAGGAAATAAGGGAACTTGATCCAGAACGGGTGCGTAAACATATTAGGCCATCTGTCATGGGGCTTGGCGAGTTGTCCGCCCATGAGAGGTCTGGGTGGGTTCGCTCAGTATGTGACGATCTTGACGGAAATGTACGGCACGCACCCGAGGGTCACCCCGACTGACCACGAAATTGGGATGAGAGCGAAACCCTGCGCTATATTTGTCGAGTCCGTGAGCTCTGCAGGATCCGTCGATGAGTACCCAAAGCTCTAGTGTTCAACATTGTGCTTCCCACCTGCCACCATGCTCTTCATAACACCCGTATTGCCATTCAACATTCCAACCAGGCTTCGACTAGAACACCATCAACCGGTCAGTATTGAGAAAACGGGAAGACGACGCACCTGAAAACAAGACCCCAGAATGTCCGTGACAGTCCAAAGCAAACCATAGAGATGACAAGTCCACCAATGCCAACGAGTAGCACTGGCTTGCGTCCTATATGATCAGACAATCGAGACCATTGAAATACGAACAGGGCCTCAGTCGCAAAGAATATTGACTCCTGTTCGCATAAACTAACAGCGTAAGTTAACAGTTTGTGGCAATTTCTTTTTTAACTTACAATGAGCCCAGCGTAGTACCCGACCTTCTTCTCGTCACCACCCGTGATGTCGAGTTCGCTTACTAGCTAGCAGTAATGCGTCAGCTCAAGCATCGTGTCCTCCAAGACATTGAGCTGTACTGGGACAGACCTGGTTGATGAACGGATATATGCAGTGCGATGTCATGGGTTCGGCCATATGAAGCAGAACTAAAATGGCGATCTGTAGCTTCGGCAGCGGAGTTGGCCCCGGTCCCTTGGTCCTTTCTACTCTTCCTCCGCCATGGAGCAACGGTCGTGTTTCGTCAGAGATAGCATCCATTTTCCCGGAATTCCAGTCGTTGGACGTGGGGATATGGCAGGTTAATGCATGTTTCTGCCTATCTATAGTATATACTGGTATCGAACGAAGACAAGCGCCTGCGAGTGAGAAAAAAGACTCGAAGTGAGTCATCTCTGGTAGTATCTGATACAATTCTATCGGAAAACAACGCCTACTGCTGTGATTACCTAGCCTTACAGCTAGTGAGGTATCGATAGACGAGTTTGACCGCTCCTCGATGTGAATTCTTTGTTCACATATGCGAACAGACAACAGCTGAACTTCAGCGCATGTTAGTACCACAGCAGCACCGATGGGACAGTGAACCGGGTGGCACGCCCTTCCCTGGGTCTCAGGCAACATCATATGATATTTGTTCGGCATAGCGACAAATTATCCGCACCTAGTGGGGGCGAAATCGGTCTATCGATTTTGACCAGCTGTATGATGTTGAGAAAGCGATGATAGCAAGGCCTCAAGTGCAAGTAAAGTATATCTGGCTCATACCATGTGGAGTCCCCAAGTACAGCGCCATATCTTGGACTTGTTTGGGTGAACAATCCAATGCGGTACACAGGTTCCTTGTTCAGTGAGGTTTCTACATGTGCATGAACAGTATCATCTGCGGCACTGTAAAAGCTGGTCATCATCGTGATCCCTTCTTCCCTAGTCCTCTGGCCATATTGATGTGTTCTCGAGGTATCAATGAAAAATCGGCCTAGATAGTACTGCTCACCTCACTATGACCCAGACAGCCAATTTCAAAGAACTGTCTGCGTTCGGACGGTGGTTTCAACTTGGATGTGTATGATCAAATTTCAATGCTATTCAGCGCTCTTTACAACATGCTAGAGGGAGAGATATTATAATCACACGACGCCGACTGATAGGACATGCATAACGAGCGAAGGAATAGCGATGTGAAGGACAGTTCTTCCTAGTATGGCCAAATTCCATACCACCCACTGGTGACACCATCATACAGCCTCTAAACGTCTCCCCTTGCAAAGTGGGGCAGTCGTGAGCGCCTGAGCTTCACGCTCCCGGATACTCAACTCGACATCCTCCGACCAGTCAAACTTCTCCACGACTAATGGTTCTGGTCCTGGCGGCGCGGTTCTACGCTTGTTCGCGCAACGTGGAGCGGCAGTAAGCTTCTTTAGGTTTTGACTGTTCTTCGAGGGCGGCATTAGCTTCGGAGGAGCGGTGGAACGCCTCCGGCGAGATGGCGCAGGCGAGGCCGAAGCTGGCGTGACGTCGTTTCGTGGCGCTCGTGGTTGAGGTTGAGCAGGCAGCAGAAGTACTGAGCGTGTGTTAGGATCGGACGGCAAAGGACCTGCAGGCCCATTGGCAGAGACCGTAGGTCGCAATTGCAGATGCTCAGTCTGGACAGCTTTCACCAACTTCTGCGGTGGCATTGCAAGGGCGTGAGCGCTCGCCGAGAACTCCGTCGCGCCCTCCGAGAAGCCAGGAAGACGCAGAGCAGAAGTCGAGGAGCCGACCGAAGGATCAGAACCAGTACCAGTACCAGTACCAGATGCAGAGTCGAGGGAAGCGGCACTCCCGATTATACCTGGCTCGGATGGCGAGATCATGCTGCTCTTCACGCCACTGATTTGTGCCTGTGCGGCCATATTTCTGAGGTGCAAACCTTGTGGATTGGAGAGGATGCTGCCTCGGAACCTGAAAGATGAAGCTTGAGGACAGCCAGACATCGCCGACCCAGGTCCCTTGTCGTCAATCTGAAAAGCATCGACAGAAGTAGACACAACTTGTTCGACGTCCTTCGGAGATCCAACTTGAGAAGGAGCCGTGTTAAGGGGGGAGGAGATGTCAGGAACTGTCGCCGGGAGTACTGCACGTCCTTTCCCTTTGTTGTTGACACTCGAGCCCCGTGTTGTTTCTTCAGCGCTCGTCGAGGATCCAGTGCTGGACAGCAATGGATGGAAAGGGCGTGGTACTGCTTGTACACACCGCATTCCATTGAGTTGACAATGGGGCCATTGATGCGTCAAATGTTCAGCCGAAGTAGCCCTTCTCACTCGCACAGGAAGAGCAACCGGTGTACTCTTCATAGGTTCCTCCGACACAGAACGTAGGCGCGCTGTCACAGAAGCATAACTGGCATATGGTCAGCATACGTGAGACAGACATGTTAACCGAATTATACGTACCTCATTGGAATCGTGTTGATAGCACGCTTGTCGGGGGTCTCCATGACGGCAGAGGACACATTTCCGTCCAGATTCTGAACAAGGTCCAAGGATAGCAGCGATTGCGAGGCAGGCTGTTGAACGTGAGAGACTCCCGCGATCTCGACAACAGGACTATGACTCCTGGACGCCGCTGCCGAGGTGCGTTCTAAGGCGACATTCGTTGTGAGGCGTACATCTTGTCCGTTCCGACTACGGTTGACCTCATACACAGCACGTCTTGTTTGCGTGCTATTATTCAGTACCGGGTTTTGTGATCCATCGATGATATCCCGCTGCGTCCTGACAGAAACAGGTTCGACGGACAATCGCCGTTCAAGCATAACTTCCTTATTATAACGTGGATATAAGCTACGGGACCAGAGTTGCGGTCAGGACATAGTGAGCGAACAAACGCGACTCTACCTGCGCTCCCCATGAATTAACATGGCTTCTGTAGTGATACTCTCGACTTGTTGACGGTCTTTGCCGGTGACAGATGCTTTCTCAGCGACATAATCGATGCCTGTGGGTGTCAAAGCAACCTGTGGACCGGGAAGCCCAGTACGCCCCACCAATAACTATGCGCGTATAACCGTGTCAAAGAGGTGAAACCTGGAAGACGGCTCGCACTCACCCAGGTGGGACGCCGTGCGCGTGACCCAAAGGACCTGGGGGTTGAAGACGCGCGAACCTTGTGCGTGGATGTAGAGGGTACCGGAGGGATGGGTGAGACAAAGACCTCTTCTGCTGATAATTCCGAGATGGCGGAAGTACGTGCAGAACTAGGCTTTGGGTCAAGAGATACAGATGGAGATGAAAGGAGAGTAGTTTTTTTGGGAGATCGACCACGCGAAGGGGATTGAACAACGGAGCGGTTTATATTTGAGCGAGAGTGAGATTCGAGCGCTAAGTCGACATCTCCATCCATAGACCAAGTACCCGAGGGTGTATCAATTAGACTCCAGTCGATAGAGTGCGGATCCACCCCAGCAGATGACTCCAAGTTAGCTGTGGCGATATCCCAGACACCAGAAGGCGCGTCAACCAGACTCGAGTCAGAACCCAGATGCAATACAACGCCTCCACGATGGAGGGACTCGCTTGATGGGCAGTCAGAACCCAGATGCCATACAACGCCTCCACAATGGAGGGACTCGCTTGATGGGTCGTTGACCGGAGACGGCGCTGCTAGGCTTCCAGATCTGTTGTTTGACGTGCTGTACAATTCTTGCTCTGACCCATCATCGACGTTCAAGTCTTCCTCGTCGGAAGGTACGTCGAAGACTGCTAGCACTGAACCGGATGCAGCGTTTGAAGTGGGGGAGTGAAGGTGCTGAGGTACTTCAGTAGTCGGAGGAAGAATCATCGGGGTGTGTCGGTATGGGTCACTCTCTGGGCTTGAAGCTGCGCTGAGAACCGCTAAGGCTGTTTGCACTTCGAGCGTGAGGCCACGGTTGTCCAAGCTCGCGATGCGCCGATGGATACCAGAGAACCAGCGAGCTCGGGGTGTATTCGGAGTGTCGCAATCAGATTCAGGCTCTGTACGTTCGGTGATGTCACTGAGTACGCGTTCCCGAACAGTAGTTATGACATTTTGTGGCTCATAGAGTTCATAATCATCAGGAAGCTCGGGTGAGTCTAAGAGCTCTAGTGCTTCATGCTCGACCTGTGCATGCGACTGAGATGCCGTGGACCAGTTTTGTGGGCTGGACCGGGTACATGAGGAACCGGAAGCATACAAGGCTTCCTCGCAGGCTCTGTCCAGCGACCACGAAGAACACTGGGGCGGTGAGCCAAAACTCTGATCGACGACATTGAGTACTGGAAGGTGTGCTGGAGGTGCATTGTTCGGGACAGCCGTCGAAGGAATGGTCACAAGAGATTGCGAGAGTGTCAAAGGGAGAGAAGGGGACAGACTGAGGACAGGCGATCCACCTTGGTTCAGGGAAAGTGTGCCAGGCCCGCCGTCGGCTCCAGAGAGCGGAAAAGAGTAAGATGTCACATCGAAAACTCTTGAAGACGATACCTTTGCACCGGCAGGGGATACGGAGAGCGATTGCTCAACGGGTACGGACGTTGAAGTCTGACCTTTATCCTCGGTTGGAACGGTCAAATCGGTTGGACATCCGTGTTTGGCCTTACAGGTGTCCCGAAGAAGAGGTCCAAATCGGTTGGACACCCGTGTTTGGCCTCACAGGTGTCCCGAAGAAGAGGTACCAGAGAAGCTTTTGTAAACACCTGCGGTAGAAAAGCTAGAGCCAAGAGAGCAATGGCGAGAGATGCGGCTGAGATATACGCAAGAGACAGTATGAAGTCCGTTGGGAGACAGCCGTGAATGGCACGCAAAGCTTCCATTACAGGGAGTGTGTCGTCTAGAGGTCTAGAGATGGCGTCGACTAACCGTTCAGGCGTAAGCGTGTGGTTCAAGTCCTGCGCAAAGTCATGGTATTTGAGCATTGCAGGGCTGGAGAGTGAGACCGGGTGTTGCGGGCCTGGGTGTTGCGGGTGAGGTAAGGGACGCGCCCAGTCTCCATCTTCCGGGAACAAGAGGGGCAGTAAAGGCAGAAAAGATGCCAAGATAGCTTGAAATTGTGCATATGCCATGAGTTGTAGATGAATTGTGAGTCGAGTGAGAGGTTTCGCGGAGGAGCGGCAGAGAAAGAGGAAAGGGTTGTGGTGGTACTTAGCCAAGCCAGCGACGGCAGCCAAGTCAACCATCATCTTGAACTATTTCACGCTTTCACTGTCACAAGCATCGGCGACAACCACTAGCACTCTGAGTTCTGCGCAACAAATCATTTGATATCTTGTGACACGGACAGCAAATCAATATCGATGTTTCCTTCTTCCATTGAGTATGATCATCTTCCTCTCATTGTTATCACGAATGTCTCTGTCTAAATCCTGACCTCAATTGATCACCCATTTACACGTTCAGGCCTCAGGCCTGACGCATACGAATCTTAATCCCACAGAGCCGAGCGTCGACGTCCTACCGGATTTTGTACAGACGTAGTGGCAGCTCTCCATTGAGCTTGTCGCTGGTGGGCCCCACGTCCTACCGTGTCCGGCTGCAGGTGAATGCAGTGTCTTACTGACTGGACAGCCTTAGGTAACAAATAACAAGTCAAGTCAATACCTCCAAATCGATACCTCTAATCCCGCCCACAAGACCTCGAGGTCCATAGGTAAGCCACGAACTGCACTGGACATTTTTCACATCGTGTGTGTATCACTTGGCCAGACGGAGATGGTCTTATGTGACAGTGAGACCCACACGTTATACCACCGCTCTGAGAATATGCCATGTTCGTGTCTTGGCCACCGCATCAAATCTCTGCGAACTTTAATATATATACGTCACCACTTAAGGCGATACTGAGATAACATGGGGATTTCCATGTGATCAAGTGCGCTACCAGCCTGTTCCAGTCTGAAATGTGATCAAGGAAACCACTACGTCCCCTTTTCTCAGCCTATTCAAGAGGTCTCTACTCATACGCGTTCGTGTGGTTGAGTATGTATTTCGGGTGCAACTCTCACTTTCGCGAGTCTCTCGACAGGATATTTCAACTCAACCACAGGCATCGCTTCTTCACAAACAAGAACTGTCCGCACTGTTCAACCACAGGCTTCACTTCTTCGCAAACAAGAACTGTCCGCACTGTGAGTTACTTCAGAGCCATTTACCTGCCATATTGTTCCTGGCGATGGACCTACCAAGGCGAGTTCGAGTTTTCGCAGCGACTCAGCGCCTCCTGGCGGTGGACCTACCAAGGCGAGTGTAGTTTTCGCAGCGACTCAGCGCTCATGGCGACTTCATGCCTGTTCAGTGTTCATCCAGGGCGTGTTCACTTCGAAGGACGCACCCGAATTCCATGAAGGTGTGGCTGTGGTCCTCCACTGGGGAACTGTCCTGAGGACGAGGTTGCGCGACATTGAAAGATCACAGGGCACTTATGGAAAAGATATGTATCATATCCTCGCATTTCGCGCGTCACCGTTCACAGATCAAAGGGATATATATCATATCCTCGCATTTCGCCCGTCACCGTTCACAGATCAAAGGCGTCGAGTCTTCACTATCGCTACGCTGTCAATTTCCCAGCACCAGGAAGTCGCCTTTGCCCGTAGCGCACGAGTTTCTTATACTGTTTGTGTTTACGCGTACTTCATCCTGCTATGATTTTCCAGATCTTACGCGAAGTCTGTCACTCACGCCCCAGCCACCCACGCCATCGAAGCTCTCCAAGCTGCCTGAGAACAAGACCCGCCCATATCCGTCCACCTCGTGGCTAAGGTCCAGGCGCTGGAGGCGACTCGAGCCTGAGATCGCTCGTCGCTTAAGCCATCTCTTGTTCTCTGTATTCCGACTACCTGAGGTACGGTCTCCTTAACGATGTTCTATTGTTTCTACCAGACTAGCAAGAGCAGTCACTGGGGTCAGCATGGACCCACTAACCAGTTTATAGGCCGAGAGGAGCGGTGAAACTGCGCCCCATCCTACAACATCCGCGCAGCGCGCTTAGAGCCTGGTGTTCAGTCGTGTTTTCCCTTGCCCAATCTTCTCACCCTTCTCACCATACGCAGACGCTTCTCTTCAGCTGACGACACACGACATGGCAGGCCTCACCGTCTTCAACCCGATCCACCTCCTTGCCCTCACTTCACTTTCGTCCACATTCGCTCCTTCCTCCGTCGAGGTCGACCTGTCCCCTCTCTGGGATTGCGAGCTACTGCAGCCGTTGTCCATCGGTCCGGGCACCCCGTCTACGTCATTGACCTCCCCCACTCCCGACACGCAGGTGGTCGCGGATCCAGCGCTACGCGATGCTCCACGCCCACTCATGAACATTGCACCTTTGACAAACGAGCCTTGCTCATCACAACATCTCGAACAGCCCGCTCCATCCCAAGTTACTGCTCAGTTCGACTCCGTGTTTCACACAACACGCCCCACGCCCCCACCACCGCCCTACGCCATGCACTCTCCTTCAACGTCAACGCACAAGACCCCGTTCTCTTCTTACCGTCGTCGTCATGGCCGTTCACAGAAGTCGACCATGTCATTCAAATTTGCGGCTCCCGTTCCGCGGATTCCTCTCTCATCGGTTCTGCAACACTGGGCTGCCCACGACTCCCCTTCACAACAGGCTGCTGCTGTGTGTGTCAACGACACGATGGATATGGATATCGATGAATGGGAACCCGCATACCAGTCTCCACAATCCGGACTTGGCCTAATTCTCGGTGCAGGCCAAGGATCGCAAACAAGTGTACAAGCTGTCACACATACGCAGACCCACTCGCAATCGCAATCGCAATCGCGTTCCAAATACTCCCAGCGTCTGCGCCGCCTCGCGCCCGCTCCCCTGCAGCTTGCCTCCACGCCTCGGCAGGCCCTTCGTACCCTCGCACAAGGACCTTCACCCGTCACGTCCACGAAGGGCACCCCGCTCCCCGGCGGATTCGAAGACATCGCGTTAGCAACTAGCAAAGACACGTCAACGTTCGACCCAGACTGTATCCCTTCCTTGGACCTTTCGGCGTCCGCCTCGCCTCAGTCCATTTCACCCTTGGAGCACCGTGCTTCCATTTCGTCCGTGCTGGCCTCCATGTCTACCGCCCCCACTTCCCTTGCGTTCCCGATCGAGACCGAGAATGCCAGCACACGTCCACAGACAGATACAAATACCGCTGGCGAGCCCGACGTGAACGCAAGCCCGTCGTACGGTGACCTCCTGCTTTGGCGCCACACCGTCTCGCGTGCACTCGAGAGCCCCATCTCACTCCTCCGTCCACCAAAGTCTGCCCAGTGCAGCCTCCAAACCGTTTCTGCGATGTTGTGTAGCCCCGCCGCGTCCCCGCTCAGACCTGCCACGTGCGGAGTCGCTGAGATCTGCATACATTCTCCCGGTCTGCCTCCCGACGCTGCACCTCCTCCACTGCGTCGAACGGGGTGGGTCGCACTTCCTGAGGTGACGGACGAGGTGTCGATGTCTGCGGACAGTGACGCCAGCAGGGCCCCATTCTGTCCAGATTTGAGGCTGAACTTGAGCGCGGAGGATCTCGCGCTGCGTGCAGAGAAGTGCGCTGAGACGATCGCGCGCGCGTCTCTGGTGAGTGGGCCAATTCCCGTATTGGCTCGTGCTGTATCGATCGTTGATATATTACTCCTAGTCGTTGCGCTCGTGTAGCCTTTTGAAGGATCCCGAGTCCATCGCGGAGCTTTGTGAGAGCCTGCGACAGGCGTTCAAGGCCGTCCAACGTGCACTTGATGGGACGCCAACAGAGTTCGTCATTGACGGGTCGGAAGCGAAGCAGAACTGGTACACGAAGCACTGGGACGTTATTGACTCCCTGAACAAGTCAGTGTCTCACTTGCTCCGCTATACTGCGATTGACACATCTGCGCAGGAACTTGAGCTTGTTCTTCCTGCTCGCACGTCAGATTGAGGACCACCCTCCTAGGATACACAAGCTCGCCCATCTGGTGGACAAGCTCGCGATGTATCATGGGAAGTTTGCAGACCTCGCGAGGAGGATCGCTGTGCGTACCATCCTTCGTCGTTCTCTCCGATAGACAATTACATACTGATACGACCCCCAATTCACATAGATGTCACATGAGAAGCTGCGCCTCCTCACCTTGCGCACTCAACTCAATATCGCGACCTCCATCGCTCGCGCGCAATTGGAGGAAGCACGCGGGAGATGGCGGGAAGAACGCACGCTCTTCCAAGAAGGCCGCTCCCGTCGGCGGGAGCTACGCGAGGAGATGAGGCGTGTTCGGGGAACGATCCGGGGAATGCGAGATCGCCACGCTGAAGCGACGGCATATGACGAGAACACGAATCTAGCATACAGCAACGACGGCGGCGCAGAGAGGGAGCCGATGTGGAAGACTAAGTGACACTATGCACGCAACGACCATTTACTATGCGATTTGTGTGTTTCTCTGCGGGATGGGAAGGGACCCAACGCGGCTCCTTCCCAACTGGCCGTGCACTGATACGTATGCCATATATACACAAACTGGGATGCTCTAATCTTCTGAGACCCCATCTGTCTATAGCTAGAGCTTATGACTCTCACGACCTTGCGATCTCGCGGGCGCATCCGACGAGTGGCTACTAGGCGGTGAGCCCAGAGGTCAATGACCTTCTAGGATATTATTGTATTGGTAGGATGTGTAGCGTTATAACTAATTGTGTTATCTCTGTTGTACATACAGCTTTGCAATATGCTATCGAAACTGTCTACCACTGTGGCTGCTATGGGGTTGCTCAATACTGGTCAGAACATGGTATCGACCGTGACGCTCAACAGCGTGCACGGACCATGTCCCAACACCCCTGCCCTAAACTCAGGGTGGTATATAATCCCGCCCGCCTCAATTTCGGTTTCTTCAGAACATACTCAGCTAGGATCTATTTTATAGGTACTAACTCGAGTCTCGCATGTTTACACATGCCACATCCTTCTAATCCAGTCGATGACTACAACGCCCGCTCGTATAACCGAGAACATGGCCGCCTCGCGTGGTCTCGAGGACGTTTGGTGCGTGAGCGTCGCGGCTCTTACGAGCTGGGCTGCTTCGTATCAGCGAGTTGGGCGTACGTCTGATGGATTACTTGCGCTCGTAGTCACGTTGTATATTCGTTGTTCAATGCAAAGACTACTTGATCTACCAATCGTTCTCGACGATGGGCGTTTGCTGAAAAATTGCTTCAAATCGGTTGAGCAGGATTGATATTGGATGGTGTCGCTTGTCAAGGTTGTGTGAACTCAGTTTCTTCGCTGGCATGTTCAGTCGCGTAAGGGTCAGGATTCTTGATACCTGAGTCATCTGACTCTGGGTACCGTTTTCAGCACCGGCCTACTTATTCTTTTGAGAACGGCTGACATACTCTTGACCGGGATTACAGGAAAGAGTCCTGGACTTCGTTGACTTGTAATGACGCCAGCTTTGTGACTTCGATGTATTGGTAGTCCCGGCATCCCGCAGTCCCTTTTCCAACTGTGAGTAATGTGGCCGATGACTAGACGTTTGGTACTCCACATCTTGGATGACCCGACGTATTTATGAAAGTCTTTCGAACCTTTCGATATGAAGGCTCGGACGATTTGCCGCCACTCGTGTTTGTTTCCTTTCCCCTCTCATTATGGGGCCCCGCTGAACAAACGTGAATGTTTGCAGCAGCAATTTACCAGCCATGGAACTCAGCTCAGTGTTCATTGTCATAGCCATCGCCGCGTTCACGTTGTGTGCAGCAGCCCAAGCACAGGTGGGACAGCTGACACTTGCTCAAGGAAAAGTCATCTCCCCGGAGATTTCTGCGTTCATCAAGGATACGCTCGAAAGCGCGTCCATTCCAGGACTTTCCTTGGGTATCGTGCGGATTATCGAGGGGCATGAGCCCGCTGTTGAACTGGGTGCCTGGGGACGGCAGACGGAAAATACGGAGAAAGATGACCTTACATCAGACGTGAGTACTCGATGGCTGTGATTTGGCTGACCCAAGTATTGACGTACGCATGCTGACTTGTCCTTTCCACTCGTAGGCGCTCTTCGCGTTGGCTTCGTGTTCGAAAGCCTTCCTCACAACGTCTTTTGGCCTCTTGATACACGACTATGAACTAGGACGGAATGCCACCCCTCTTCCCCATGGGGTACAGAACCTCAGTTGGGACACGAAGGTCCGTGAGGTACTTCCTGGAGAATGGGGTTTGCGTGATCATTGGGCGGAGAGCAAGCTTAACCTCCGCGACGCGTTCTCTCACATGTCGGGGTTGCCGAGGTATGCTATGCTACATGAAAGCACTGAAGGATGAACATCGAGAATATCCTGCTGCAGGCACGACTACTCATACCGACCAGGCGAAACGACTACAGACGTTTTACGGAGGATGAAGAATCTTCCCCCCGCGTTCGAGTTGCGCGAGCAGTGGATGTACAATAACCAGGTGCGGCTTACCACGAAAACTGGCAATACCCTGCTCTCTCCGCTCAATGATTACCTACAGATGTTCATGATGGGACTGGCAATACCTTGCTCTCTCCGCTCAATGATTTCCTACAGATGTTCATGATGGGAGCGCACCTTATCTCTCAGTTGACAAACACACCCTATTCATCGTTCGTCGAGTCCCGCATCCTCGCGCCCCTTAACATGACATCAACAACCTTCTCTCCGTCCAAAGCAGCGCAAACAGGCAGGCTAACGCAAACATGGACGCGCGGATTGCGCAGGATACCCTTCTGGTTCTCCGACGAAGTCGCGACACTCTTCGCAGGTCCGGGCGGTGCGATATCCAGTGCAGAAGATATGGTACCCAGAACTTCCACCTACATTTTAAGTGATACGTGCACCACGTGCTGATGCATCTGCGTAGACGAAATGGCTGGCCGTTCTCATCAATGAAGGCGTCGATCCAATAAGTAAGAAGATCATCATACCCCACACTGTGCTCACGGAGACGACCACTGCGCGTGTGATTGTCAATGGGACTGCTGCGGGAGACCTCTCCATCGTCGGCTATGGGTTAGGCTGGCAGCGAATGTCCTACCGTGGTCATGACGTACGTACATGTCTCTCTCCTATCCATGTATCCTTTCGCTCATATCTGTCGACTTATTCACCTCGTGACAATTATCGCGCTGGCTCGCAGGTTGTATGGCACTTCGGTGCCATTCCTGGGTTCTCACTCCTCGTCGCTTTCCTCCCATACGAGAAGCTCGGTGTGGTCATCCTCACGAACATAGACGAGAAGTACAGCGAAACCTTGGGCATCCTGTTCCGCATCCTAGATGAGGCTTTGGGTCTCCCACGTGAACCCGGGCGACCCTCCCCCCGACAGGACGCATCAGTCGAGGAGCACGCCGGCGCCGCCTCTACCGAATCAGAGCGGCTCGCTCTGAGGCTCGATGCCTACGCGGGGACGTACCACGACGTCGCTTACGGCAATATCACGCTCTGTGCCCCGTCTAGCACATCCGAGCACTGCTCGGGAGTGCTCGCAGCTTTCGCCCCCATCGAGTCCGCCCACGCTGCCCCTCTCTCACGCTCTCCGAACGACACGCTGTACGCCGCGTGGCAGCGCGTGTGGTCTACGCACATGCGCCTGCGCCATACGAGCGCGAACTCGTTCGCCGTCACCTCGCCTGCCTTGTTCCCACATGGGTTCGGCAGGAACACGACGCCGTTCGAGTTCTGGGACTCGCAGAATTCCGTGGGCAGGGCCGAGTTTGTGATAGAAGATGACGAGGTCGTGGGCTTTGCGTTGATTACAGAGGAGCAGGCTGCGTTGGCACGGGCGCAGCGGATCGGCGGGAGTCTCAGGGAGGTTGGGGATGCGTGGTTCATAAAGGTGTAGTAGTCTCTTGGAGGCTGAAGGCTGTAGTTAAGGGCAATGTTGTCCCGTTGCCGGTTGCAAGACCGGAACAGCCTGATTCCGAGATAGGGCTTCCGCGCTCCAGTCGTTCGAAATGAAACGAATGTCATTCCCATAGCCATGGGTATACACAACAAGGATCATACACTGACATCTCCATCTCTTCCTGATACCATCTCGGATCAACGATGAGGTACCTGTGACTGGGTGCTGAACATTGATCACAGAAGCGGTCATACCATATGTGGTGTGTACTGCCGCTTCGCATACCAAGACTGTTGTGAGCCCTCAATGATATCTGCACAAGAAAGTCAGCCGCAGTTATAGAAGCAGCACAAAGACTGCGTGGTTCCGGGCTCCAGGATGAGACATTCGGAGCCATGCGCACGAAGGGGGAAGGGGCGAGAGTGGGAGTCAGCCTGGGAGAAACAGAGACGCACCTATAGGAGAAGTGAAGTTGTGCAAGAACGGATGGACCCCGTGTCCGTCATGGGCCGCCAGTGCGCGCTTGGTCAGGCGGGTAGGCTCAACCTGCACGACACGGCCTTCGACGAAACTGCCGTGTACTCGGCGGTTCGGCGAGAACACAGGTGATGGGTTCGGCATCTCCGCACTGAGGTCGATATCTCCTGGTGGCGAGGCGTCCTTGACGTCCTCCGACCTGTTGTACTCGAGCATCGGCGTGTCCGGGTCTTCGGGCGTGGACGAGAGGGGCTTGTGCGGGTGCTGGGTGAAGAAAGAGTCGCCGGCGGAGTAGCGGGACTCGTTCCGGCCCAACTGGGAACGGGGGCGAGAACGGGATTGCGAGCGATCGCGTGTCGCCTGGCGGGATTGGATTTCGCCTTCTACGGAGCGGGGGAAGAAAATCTGAGGAGACAGCGTTAGGCATTCTCAAGTCCAGAAAGCGCATTTCGCGGTGTTGAACGCACAACGAGCGTGATTGCAGAGGAAATAGCACAGCCAAGCGCTGCGAGAGCAGTGAGGAACTCAGTCCAGAATCTAGGACGCAGTTAGCCTCTTTTCTCTGTCCGACGAATATCGAATGTCCGCTTACGGGCTTTCGTTCACATGGTGATGGGGGCGGATCCCATCCACAGCGAGAACCAGTAGCGGTACTACGAACAAGAAGCGAAAGACAACCCGGACGCAGTTCAGTTCGTGGAACGTGGTGAGACGGACAATAGTCCGCGTATCGACGCCATTCTTTTTCTGAGGTGTGTTAGCAAAGAAGCTCACTTGAGTGTCTATATACGTACCAGATTGGCGATGAATGTAGGGAAGTTCCACAAAATTGGCATAAACCAAACAGTAAGAGACATGCTGCCTAAGCTCCCCGCCAAGAATGTATATGCTTCGCACTGAGAGGCATCATGAGCACTGCAGATCACAGGAACGAGGGGGAGGAGCTCGCCTTGAGTGGATCAGACCGTGTGAATATCGTGACCAGTGGCATGTAAGTGATGGCGATGAGAGAGCCAACAATCCAAGTCCTGAAGTACAAGCTCCGGAACCAATCCTGCTGTACCGAGCTGGCGTTGACAAGGAAGAGCCAAAAGCAAAGTTCTTCCAAGTGGGTTACCCTGCCGGCGCCGATCTTAGACCGTAGCCCATCGAGACCGGCAAAACACTCACATCTCGAGACTCCATGAGATCGTGAAGAGCAAGTAAAGTGGGAGGATGGCGTCTTTATGCGTTTGTGTCCACAATTGCCACGGTCTAGGAATGACTGAAGGGCGGCATTCAGTATCGTTCGCGATTATCGTACACAAACGGGTCAGGGTGCGCTACTGACTTCCGATTATGGGGAGATCAACAAAGCCTTCGGTGTACTTGATGACCGCAAATCCGAGCGCATACGCCATGACAGATGGTACGCTCAACAGGTACGTATACTGTGCGAGTACGAGTTCGCTTAGTGGAGGTTAAATGAAGCGATCCGTGGGCCTTACCGTCATGAGTCGTTTGAATGCTCCGGTATACGGGCCATTGTTCCACCTGTTCCATATTAGCCTGATGACGTATCCTCGTTGAAGAGACGTACTTGAGGCACTTGAACCTATCGAAATTCCACAAGTGGAATACTAAAAAGGCACCAAGCTGGAAGTTTGCTATCCGTCGGCCCATTATTGGTAGAGCATAAGAGTAAAAACACATACCAGACAAGACAAGACGGACCAAAAGATATACGTCGCCGGAGTAGTATGTGACATAGTGCAAGAGGAATCCGAAGTGAATGCAGCAATTAAGAAACTGCAATGAAACGACGTCAGGAACCGCAGGTTGCATGACAAGAGAATGAGGGTGAAGGGCAGTGGGTAACGGAATGCACGGGTATCGGGGAGAAACGTGAGGCCTTCACCAGGCCGTACCACTGTGGTCAAAGAAGGCTACTGAGGATACAAAAAGCAGGTCGACTATTCGTCGGTTCTTTGAGACGGGGTACGACGTGAGAAAGCTCTTAGATACACAGGAAGGCCAAAATCCTGGATGCAGTACTCTCTTCTCTAGAAGAAGACGTAGAACTCACTAATGTCAAGCTCCGGGAACTACGAAGTAGCTCTAAACTCTTGAAGGTCCGAAGGGCGGGGAAGTGGGTTAGCGTGGCGCAGCTGCAGACATGACATTGGGAGGGGGGTATATGGGGATGGGTTTTGAGAGTTCAGCATACGGAACACGGGTCAGCTGCACATGATGCTTCATCAGACCGCCATCAAACTGTGACTCTCAATTTTGTACCATGCCCGTCCCTGTTTCTTCGGCAGGAACCCGCTGTGTATCAAGGAGACCGACCCATTCCCGCACAAGCACGCGCAATTCAGTCGCACATGCGCTCATAACCTGTAGCTGTTCTTGAAGCAGAGAGCAACAACAGCAGTCCGCCGAAGACCAGTTGTCACAAAGTAGAGCTTTCGGCGGAGGGACAGAATCTTATTCATAGGAACCTTCTCCATTCCGTGATCACAAGCAGAGACTGGTGATCTTATTCATAGGAAGCTTCTCCATTCCTTGATCACAAGCAGAGACTGGTGTGGGTGAACATCATTGATGGGGTGGTTGAACATCGTTGATGGCAAAGGAAGAGTACTCGAGCCGAGACAAGCGCGCGCGCTGAGCGCTGAGCGCTCAGGGTCTCATCACTTCCGAGTAAAGCTCAAATTCTGTGGGTTATCTACCCGAGATTGATATCTTGTCCGCCAAATCTCATTCATCCTTTGCTTCCAAGTTCCGACATCCTCCTCGAATCCACAATGTCTGTGTCCACACCAACACAAGATAATCTTGATGACCTCCTACTGTCGTGTAGATATGGCGATGTCGAGGACATCCAGCAGTTTATTGCAACATTTGGCCCGGAACCCCTCGCGACCGCAAGGGACGACAACGGGAACACCGTCTTGCACATGGTTGCTGGAAACGGACACACAGGTATCGTCATTTCTCCTCGCCTACTCCCTCCGATACTCCCTCCGATACTGCAATCCCGTCGAGCGGCCGACTGATGTGCGAAAGGCGTGTAACAGATGTCCTGGAATATCTCCTCTCACAGATCCCTACCTCGCTCATCTCCGCACGGAATAACGCGGGCTCCACACCATTACATTGGGCTGCCCTCAACAGCCATCTGCAAATTGCTCAGAAGCTGGTCATGTTCCCTGGCGGTCCCGGGTTGGACCTGATTGATATCAAGAATACCATCGGTCGCTCGGCTCTCGGAGAGGCAGAAAATGCGGGTTGGGAGGAGGGCGCGAAATGGTTTGTGGAGGTGATGAACCTTGATGAAAGCGCCCAAGGAGAAGAGGAACCTCAGCCGTCGGAGGGCGTAGAGAACATCGAGGTGGAGATCCAAGATGCTGAGGGACAGGTTGCGAAAATGACCATCGGACAGAACACAACAAGCGGCGCGAGCTAGTCACTCTTTAGACTATGCTCCAGTGGTAGGCTGTAATTTTTGTTACTCCTTGCTCGGACCTTTGACGCACTTCTTGACTGTATCAGACACTATGAATGGGAATGGTGCCTCGCAAAATTTCTGACTGATTGTGTTCACTGCCTGGCGGCCACGTAATTGAAGTATCATATCTTCATGGGTTTCCTCCCACAGGGATGTTCTACGCTCTCCTTATGTATCTACCATGCAGGGAGCCCATTGAGTTCTGCTTACAGCGCGCAGGGCGCCAACCTTCGCCCCCGCTCACGGCCGTAGCTTGATTAACCTGAACATATATGTACTGGTCGCAAGATGTTCTGCTCAAAATTCCCGCGGAAAAAGCCAAAATTGCGCGGGCTTTTGGTGTTCCACAAAATTGACCTATCCCCAGGAAACAAATCAATAACAGCGAATATGTCGGTAGCACTCAACGACGTTGCCGCCAGTCACACACACGAGGTCACTTGTATAACAATGGTGCGCTTTTCAAGCCCCAGGGATGTTGGACCTCGCCAAGGTCCGAGATGAGGTATGTGATCAAAGTTGCTACATATTACATTTCTCTCCCCTTAGGGCGGTGATATGGAAACAAGCAACGCTCATGGACTGTACGAGTTAATTATAGAGTTCAGTTAAACTTTGTCATGACATCACATGGCGTGCCGCCATGTGACTGAAAGGTTCTGTTCCGTTTATTCAACTATACGGTACATGTCAGCACTGCCTAGTGAGATGAAAGTTGTGTTCCCGGTACTTGTCAATGCCTCACATGCTTAGTGACTAATGTGAGCGACCTTGACAGATAGGAACATGTGAATGTAACAGACTGATATCAACAGCTCACGACCGTCAATTTCTATAGCCCAGCTGATACGTAGTGAGCTGATGCGGGGTCTTCGTGTTGGGACGACGAACTTCGGTCCCGGGTCAGGAAGTAGCCATCCAAGTCCAATTTTGCCTTGCCGCACCTAAAACTGCACTCATTGGTTACAGACTGGAGTTCACGCGGTTTTGCACTGCATCCCCTCTATCTACATAGTGTTACACTTCTTGGGCTGATGCAACTGATATCCAGAATCCGGACTCAGCGGGAACCTGGCTAAGAAATTGACGCAAGCTGTACGCAGCGACCTGCGGCCATTAGCAGTGCTTCGGATCCTATTCAATTGAGCTAGACACAGACGCAGCAAGGTCTTGCGCAGGATTGTGTGATACTCAATGTCATGGATGGGCGTGAAGCTCCGGATCCCAAGCACACAGTCACTGTCTACATGTCCGATGCTGCGCATGGCTCTAAAAGACCTTGTTGAATGCTATGTCGATTTTCCATCCCGGCATGTCACAGTGTATAAATGTAGTGCGAGGCAACTTGGAAGTTATGCGAGTGCCAGAACGTGGCCCTCTGTCTATGCATGCGTTGTGTGACGCGCTCCACCCAAAAGTCATGGATCTCGCACACACCACTCAGGCTCACAGTGGGATTGCGCGCGGAATACATGATACCTTTTATGTGGACTCTCTGCTTCTTATGGACGAACATAGCATTGATATCATTACCATGATCCTCACTATGGCGTGCAAGTATCGTGGTGTTGGTGTCCTTGCGCTGATATCGATTCGTTCACGTCCTTCATCGTACCGTCGCGTTTCTTCGCGGAAGGATCATGAGTCCATCGTACAGAATTGGGCGGAGTTGTGAGAAAATGACTTCATATGATAAACTGACAGGGATGAGCGCTATTAGACTCCGCCGTTCATACACATTGTCGCTCTCATCCAAAACTAGGGCACTGAGATAGCCATAACTAGGGCGACGGACGATGGCACATCAATGACGACTCGGAGATTGTGAATGGCTTCAAGTGTGCTGCAGAACATAGCTGACGAGGTGAGGTCGCTCCGGTCTCCCCACTGGCAGGTGCAATGGCTACCATCTGGCAGGGTGAGAGCAGGTTCCGCCACAAAGTATTACTTAAGGATCACTCGCTTCATGAAATCTCTGTGTAAAGGGCAAAGGAAATCCTCGTGTTATAGGTTTTGAACTTAAGCTTGGGTCAGTGGTGACCGTGCCATCGACCATCTCTACTATTAATCACAGCGACTCGGAGTCACTGGCTGTGACAATGTCACTTGTGGCGTGGTAACACTGTGATATCCTCGATAAGCGCTGGAGGGTAAGAAAGTCTTCAACCACCCCAGGCTGGGGCTTATGCATTCCCCGGGAACGTCTCAACGACTCCATAATGCGTAGCTTGACACTCTGGAAAGTGCATCATGCATCTCTGACAGAAGCAGAATTTTCGTCGTCCGGAGGAGAGCCAGAATCGAGCATCACCTCTGTCACGGAGGACCTTGACCAGAACACACTGCTTGTCACTACAGAGACCAGGAGCGTGACGACAGACGACAATGTCAAAATTGAGGTCTGGAAGCTATCCAATGAAGAGGGCTTGGTGAGTATCTGATCGAGTCTGAGGTTTCGACTCGGAACTAAGGACTTCGTAGGGATCGCCATCTTTGGTCACGAGTTTCCATACTCCGACCATGCATGCCACCAATCCTTGGTCCACGAGCACCGCGAAGAGAGCCTCGAGGGATGATACATGCGACCCCGAGGTGCTCTCGCTCCATGTCATACCTGACTCTCATTCTCTGGTAGTCATCACCCGCGCCGGTGATATCGTAACTATATCTTTGGATGATGATAAACCGTCAGTGAGTTACTATTTTGCAATTAGATCTTTACAAAGCTCTGAATGTCTTCCCACAGGAAGAGGTAGTTGGCTCTGTGGATGGTGGTGTGATGAGCGCTGCATGGTGTCCCGATGACACCGTACTCGTTCTCGTCACAGGTACGACAATTGACCCAAGCCCACTGGGTGCCGTGCTCACGACATTCCTTGGTGCAGGAGAAGACAAACTACTTGCAATGACTTCGACCTTCGATGTCTTGTCCGAAGGGCCACTTCATCCAAGCGAGTTTGGAGAAGGTTCGATGCTTACTAGCAGAAAATCAACAATCACCAAGTCTGACGTATATGGTCGTAGATGCTCCAATCAATGTAGGTATTAACAATCACTAAGTCTGACGTATATGTCATAGATGCTCCAATCAATGTAGGTTGGGGAGCGAAGCACACGCAATTCCATGGCTCTCTCGGAAAGGCTGCCGCGACATCAACCACCCCGGCCACGGCAGTTGGTGCAAGCCCCGATGATGACGGCCATGTGCGGATTAGCTGGCGGGGCGACGGCGCGTACTTCACCGTCAGCGTTCTCGAGGGTGCAACAGAGGTGCGGTTGACTCTTCTTTTCCTCCAGTGTTGACCACAACGTGTTGGCAGACGGAGACGAGGCCACACCGCAAAGTCCGTGTTTACTCGCGTGAAGCCATTCTGCAGAACACAGCAGAGCCCGTCCCCGGCCTTGAGCATACCCTCTCATGGCGCCCATCAGGAAATCTCATCGTCGGCACACAACGTTATGGAAATCCACCCGGCGATAGTCAGAAATCAGATGGCGGGTCTGGCCTGGGACAAGGCCGACACGGGCGGCACGATATTGTCTTCTTCGAACGAAATGGACTGCGCCATGGGGAGTTCACTCTACGAGAGTGGGATCTTGAGAGTGTGGACGCCGCGAATGACCATCGAAAGTGGGGATATCGTGTCCGTGAAGTCGGGTGGAGCTCAGACTCGAACGTTCTGAGTGTGTGGATAGAACGTAAGGACGGTGATATCGGTATGTTTTGTCTCCCTCCACCACAATGTCAACTTTCAATGGCTGAGATTATCTCAGTCCAGCTGTGGACTACGGGAAACTATCATTGGTAAGGAACTCCTTGGAATTGATTGGGCTGCCTTGCTGATCAGGGCATAGGTATCTCAAGCAGGAGATTACTGCTCCCAGGGGACAAGATGATGCACCCGGCCGCTTCACCTCTGTCAAGTGGCATCCAGAGGATCCTCTCCGCATCTCCCTCACTACTTCTTGTGAGTGACTACCTGTGACTGATCAGTCTCGTCTCTCATGTTCCCGTAAAGCCGATCCGCATCTCCCTCACTACTCCTTGTGAGTGACAACCTGTGACTGATCAGTTTCGTCGCTCATGTTCCCGTAAAGCCGATGTCATTCAACGCATATACGCATGGGATACAATCGCATCCCCGAGCAAGCCTCCAGCCGATTCGGGTTCAGTCTCAGTCGTGGACGGCAGTATGTACCGCGACGCTCTACTTGTGCATAATCGTCTAACCTTGGACCAGCCAACCTCCTTCTCACTCCCTTCCGTTACCAAAACGTCCCTCCACCCATGTCATCTTATACACTCACTTATAAATTCCCCGAGGGTATTCAGGGCGTCATCTGGAAGCGTCCTCATGCTGCTGTGCATGCGGCCTTCGCGTCTCATACCGATTTACTCGCTGTACTCTGGGAACAAGGCACTCTGGAGATTTTCGACCTCCAGACGCGTTTGGGCCATGGGCGCGGTAAAATCTTTGACCCCGTCTCAGTCTGGACCGGGCCTTTCGCCGAACCCGGCTCGAAGAATTATCGTCAAGTTGTCTTCGATCAGGCTGTGGGAGGAGAGCACGGAGTCCGTCTTGCTGTTCTAGGGTCCGAATGCAGTGCAGATGCGAGCGACGTTGTCTGTCTGGTCGACATCCATGGGCAACAGAAGACGATGACGGAGGTTCAACTCCCAGCTCGCAATGGAAGACTTATCGCGGCACAGGGCATCTTCTGGCAGGCACCGGATGGAAAGATATACCGAGGTGAGTACTGAACGATACGTATACCTTACTCAAGATCTCAGCTTCACCCCAGTCGACGGAGCGAATCAGGAGACCGCCGAAGTAGCGCATTTTCCTGAGTTCTGCTTCTGGAGCGTGCGCACAACGGTACCAGACGGCTCGATTGATGTCGAGTATCGTTCTACACCTCTCTTCGTCGGTCTCTCACACGGAAGCACGCTGCATGTAACGAACGGCGAGACAACACGCACGCTCGCTACCAATACGAGTTCTTTTACGACTACTCCTGGGTTCCTCATTTACACGACCACCGCACATATGGCGCACTTCGCTTCGTTGAAGACACTAGCAGCCATGCTGAAGATGCCGGATGCACCAATCCCAGAATGGGAGACTCGGAGGGTCGAGCGGGGGTCTAGGATCGTCACCGCGGTGCCGAGTACGATGAGTCTTGTCTTACAGATGCCGAGGGGAAACTTGGAGACAATCAACCCAAGGCCGCTTGTGATGGAGATCGTCCGACAGGATATCGATTGGTTAGTGTGTCCAAAATGCAGCTCGCGATAGATCTGACATCCTTTCTGTAGTGGGAACTATGAAAAGGCTTTCACAGCATGCAGGAAACATCGGATCGACCTTAACGTGTTCGTTGAGCACAACAGGGAGGCATTCATTAAGGGCATTCCGTCCTTCGTGGAGCAGGTCTCGGACGTCGACTATATCAATCTGTTCTTGACGAGTCTTGGGTATTTTTCGGTTCGTTTCGGAAGTGATGTAATAACTGACGTTCAGTATTCGTCAGTCAAGGCTCTCTTCCTACAGAACTTGTTGCACTAATATGCGACGAGGTTCGCGTTGAGCTCGAGCGAAAGGACCTGAAGAAGTACGTCAACTCAATATTGACCGCACATGTCGTGAAGCGGCCTCCGGATCACGAAGCTGGACTTGCGGTCCTACTGCGCCTAAAGGGTGAGGACCGCTACGACATATGGGGTCAGGGTCAAGACTCACTCCATTTCCGTACTAGAGACCGAGCCCGACCTGGTGGAAGACGCAGTCAGATACATCGTGCTAGAGACCGAGCCCGACCTTGTGGAAGACGCAGTCAGATACATCATTTTCCTCGTCGATGCCGAAAAGCTTTTCGACACTGCACTCGGCATGTACGACTTCTCGCTTGTCTTGATGGTCGCGCAGCATGCACAAAAGGTAGGGATCACATCAGAGCATAAAACTTGCGCGATGTGGACTGAGATCACTCCAGGATCCAAGAGAATACCTTCCTTTCCTGCGAGAACTGCGAGCCTTGGACCGTGACTATCAGCGATTTAGGATAGACGATCACCTGCAGCGCCATGAGAAGGCTCTAACTAACCTCTGCCTAGCTGGTACGTAATCATACTCGCGCTCCGGTCACGGATAGCATTTCTCATGTGCTCTAGGTGCTGAACGATTCAATGAGGCCATGGCCTACGTGGAGAAACATCGCCTTTACGACCATGCACTATCACTATGGCGTGAGACAGATCAGTACGAGGTACGTGAACTCTAAGAGTTGTAAATTGTAAGGTTTATGGGGCTGCACTAGGCTGTTCTCAATATCTACGGCGACTGGCTGTTCGAGCGCCGCGAATTCAAGGAAGCCGCCTTCGGTATGCTGAAGATCATGCCTCCTCATACGCCCCTGACATTCCACCTAGTGTTCCGCCGTGCCAACAAACCCGAGAAGGCGATGCTGTCTCACGAGAAAGCACTGGATTGGCAAGAACTGTTCGAGCTCGCTGTCCAGCAAGAACTTTCCGCAGAAGACCTCAAAGAGACGGCCTACCGTATTGCCGGTACGTGCTCAGCATAACTCCGCGTTCCCATGTCTGTCACTGAACAACGTACCCCGATCTCGCACTGACAGAGGACCTGACATCGAAGAAGCGGACATCGGAAGCGGCACTTGTCCTCCTCGACTATGCCAAAGACGTTCGGGAGGCCGCGATTGCACTAGTCGAGGGCAGCCATTTTTCGGAAGCTCGTCGTGTCGTAAGTTTGCGTTTCGAGCTAGCTTTGATCATACTAGTGTTCAGTGGCTCATAGCTTACTGTGAGGTTAGCTGGCCCTCCATCGCCGGCCGGAGCTTGTGGAAGAGATCGTGTACCCCGGAGCGCTCGAATGCCGGGCTCGTATTGGCGAAGAGCTTGGCGAGATGAGGGAGCAGTTGCGCAAACAGATGAACAGGGTTAGAGAGCTGCGCATCCGTAAGATTGAGGAACCCGGCGAGTCTCCAGTTAGCGCTGAGTTACTATCACCTAATCTTTCGTCCCCGTTATCCCCACAGACGCATTCTATGGTGCAGAAGATACGGACCTGCACAATGTGGACGTCATGACCGATATATCGATGGCGCCGACTATGTTCACCCGGTACACCGTGGCACCATCAGCGGTCTCGAAGACGTCTTCCAAGTGAGTCTCAGCCTATCATCCCGTGATCGGTCCTGAATTCGCCTTGCAATACCTATGTGACATTGCCAAATGATTATCATAGGCGTAGCTCGCGTTCAAAGAGGAAGCTTGAACGCAAAGTTGGCTCCGGCCGGAAAGGCACCGTCGACGAGGAAGAATACCTCCTCAAATCCGTCTCGAAGCTTGTGACAAGGTTCAACGCGACCCAAAGTTCGTGCCTCCCCTATTCCCTTACAGAAGGAAACATACGCTAAAGTCATGCACTAACACTATGCGCTCCACTCTCTTGGCGTCATCTTCTGCAGCCGATAGCACCGCACTCCTCCCGCACCTCCTTCAGCTCACGGAGGAGCACCGCGTGGAGGCTGCTTCGCTGCAAAGAGACCTACAAGCTTTTGCCGCGGAGCTGGCCGAAGCGGTCGGAGAGATTTGGAAGAAAGCGCCTGGGGGAGAAGAAGACAGTGGCGGCAAGGAGGTCACCCCTTCGGGAGACAGCTGGGCCGTGCGGATGGAAGCACACGAGAAGCGAAGGAACATAAACCCTGTGGACAACGTCGCGAGACCGGAGTTGGCGAGACAGGAATGGAAGTTGAAGTTGCCCGACATGCAGTGAGTGGAGCAAGGGGAGTCTGTATAGAAGAAAGCTTTGCAGAAAAGTAAAGGCTATTATTGTACATTGTACCAGTACCCGCCCGTTGTAGGGATTCCTTAACAGAAGATGGACCTGGGAGGATGGCCTGTCAGAAACCCAGGATTTCGTTCGCAGCGGCGATAGCTTCTCTCTCTCCCTCGTTGACGAAGGCATCATATCGGAAGGGCTGGAATCCAAGGACCCGTCGGCCATCCTCATTTGGTATGTCATCCAGGCTTGCGCGGCCTGCCATCAGCGATTCTCCTTCTCCTCCTGGAAAATCTCTGTCATGGAACACAGGCTGTATGACCGATGCACTGAGACGATCCAAGCATAGATGAAACACGTACGGTGGAGGCAGTCCCTGCAGAAATGTTTCACGCTGGTCACGAAGATATGCCACACTGAGGTCATGCGTCAGTCAGCACAAACTCAGAGTTGGGTTGGGCCGAGGACTGACTTCCGTTCGGTCAGGGGAACAGCAGGGATGTACAGCACAGAAGAGTCCTCTGTGCCATGATGCTCCACTTCCACTGCATGCACGACATCCGTGTGCCCTGCAAACGTTCCCAGTCGATTCTCAGTGTCGCAACAATCAAACGGCGCGTCCCCGCGAGAACTCACAGTAGACCTGGTCTCCCGGCTCGACGCGCGGGATCGGCACCACCGTCTTATCGATTCTCAGATGCGGGTGCGAAACCGCGTTGATCGCCTGCGTCTTTCCTGGGGTGCTCCCTGGGAAGGCAGGGTTATCCAGGTCAAGCACCCACGCGTCCGCATCGAGCGGGATGTCGGCCGGGTCGGGAGATGTCACCGGCGCCGAAAGGCGGAAGAACGGGCGGAGGATGATGTAGGCGGTCGCAAGCGAAAGCATGGGCAGCACTTGCAGCGTGCCTTCCCCGGGGCCCGTATGCGAGAGCGCGGTCCACCCCTGCCAAGGGCGAAAGATCGAGCATTGGTTCCTGTACGAATCGATGCGTGAGATTCTCAAGAAAGAAGGTTGAACACGAGTACCCACGGCGCGTAGTAGAGATCCTGGTTCGCATCCAACCTAGGGGAGATGTCAAACGAATCGTGTTCTCTCCACGCCTCCCCTCCCTCAAGGATCTTCCTCCACACGCGCCTGAACGCCGGGTCCTCCCACCGCTCAATGCTGCCCCCGTCGATGTGTGGCCCGAGGGTGAACATGCTGGGACCAGGGGCGCGGATGCGGAAACGGTCAAAATAGGATATGGGCGTACGCACGCTGACGCCCGTGTCTGGGACAGAGGTGTGCCAGAGTGAAAGGAGATACTTTTGCGTAGCGATGAGCGCTGGGTGTGTGCGGGCGTAAAGCTGCGCCTTCGAGTTGTAGATCTCGTAGAAGACAATTTGGTCTTGAGGCGCGCCTGCATAGCACGTACGTGGTACCAGATGAGCGGGCGTGAGCATACCGAAACCATGAACGTTCGCCGACCTTTGACTTTGTCCGAGTTAGCTGTAACGTAGTTCTTCAGTGCCTCAGACCAACTCAGCGCATCCTGTAAGCCACGCATGTGCGACTCATCAGTCCACTAAGGTCTGTAACAGCACATAACAGCACTGGCCTGCTTAGGCACCCCACCCTTGACAATAACCACGCCCGTCTTCTTCAGCGCTCTCAACTGTTCCTCCGCCAAACCCTTCTGTATGTCATTGTATGGCACTTGCAAAATCACCTGGATAGCACGGGTATATATAAGCGTTGTCCCATGAAGCACACGGCAGACACAGCAAGCACGAACTTCGTTCCCCAGAGTCGCAATCTCTTCCGTCGCGCCCTCGAGCTCCTCCAAGATCCCGCGCCAGGCATGCACGAGAGCACCGGCATCTCCGCAAATGTCCCGCTTCAGTTGCGCGAAACGCGACGGCAGAAATGGGTCCTTCGTGATCTGGTTATCGAATGCCTCCACAATCGTCCCCTCTTTCTTCATAGCGTGCCGGCCATGGGGCTGAGCCTGTGCAAGCTGTGCATACGGACGTGCAAAACGAGCAGCGGCCGTGATACCCAAAGGTGCAGCCCAGCGGTATGATGCCCTAGATAGCTGAAGCATGGTGAGATCATGAGGTTATCACTGATAGGTGTATACGCTTCGCAAATCGACACCCCAATATATACTTTTGCAACATGTCTCCCACTGCCGCTCTAAACAAACCTCTCCCCCGTAGGTGTAAACAGCTGACCGTTGTGTTGTGATACAAGCAAACCAAGTCATTGGAATTTCCTGTGACAAACGACAACAGGCGAGGGACGCCCACAAGGAATGCTTCTAGCCT
The DNA here is from genome assembly GCA_000743315.1 of Lignosus rhinocerotis TM02. Taxonomy (NCBI): domain Eukaryota; kingdom Fungi; phylum Basidiomycota; class Agaricomycetes; order Polyporales; family Polyporaceae; genus Lignosus; species Lignosus rhinocerus. The sequence goes on from AXZM01000694.1 coordinate 37,586, forward strand.
GACTTTCAGAACATTTCCGTGCTTCATCATAGCGGAGGCAGAGGCCCTCCGCAGCACAGTCTATGCTGAGCGAAATGGTGGTGGGTATAGTGGACTTCGACTTTCACATACTTGTTCCGATGTATATCCGAGAATCTTCCGTGACTCGAAACGCTGAGAGCCATGGTAGACGACGGAACGTCAACGACAACGCTAGATAGGGCAGACAACGTCAAAGATAGCCTGAATAGAGTATGGCAGTGACTCACGATATGATAGAAGCTGTGTACAGGAGCGTGTTCAAGTCCAAATGCCTAGTGTAATCACCGATCTTTCCTAGTCTCTTCGTCCTTGCGGATGATCTCGCTCTCGAAGTGCATGCGACCGGTGGCTTCAAGACGACGGATGAGCACATCACCAAGGGCTGTCGCAGGCGTGTGGATCCCGCCGATGCGTGCTGAAGGAGGAAGCGACGCGCCGTCCAGTAGCAAGGCAAGGGCTGACTCTGAGATCATTGCTAAGCAGCAGGAGGCGTGAGTTTCCCTCGCAAGAAGTTCATCGCAACGGCAGCAACGTACACGCTGTGAGAAGATACCCAGGGTCGCCGTCACCCCGCATTACTGACTTCGCGAAGGTGCCTGGGGCAGACGCGCACTCTGTATAGTTCGTGACATTCATATAACCCTGCTCCATAGCCCTGTGCACGATGCGGCGTCCATGATCAGGTCATACCTCCTGCACGATGGATCTCGAACTCACTGGTCTGAAGGCCCTTGGCCACTTTTTGCCAAAAACGGTTTGACGAACCACCGCACCTGCATGTATTCAGACACGATAGAAGTCGTAGTGACGATCAATCGCGGACTCACAGGAGCAACAACCGCAATCAATGTCAGGCAGGACTGCAATAGCACACTGAAGAGCATCGCGAACAGCCGCGACGGCCCAAGGACAAGGTACTCCTCGTAACGGAACTGTGGTCCGTACGTGAGCGGCTGTAGTTCGGATTCCTTGGCCTGGTCTGCACCGGATAGCACGTGCGCGTATGATGACGTCAGTGCATTCAGGCCAAAGGAACGATGTACGATGGAACGGTTGACATCCCCTATCGGCCAAAATGCGCCATACAGACGCGGAGACGAGAACGGGACGGGAATCGAAAGCTGCTGACGAGGACTGGGATGGCCTTTGACTACGCAACGCAAGTGTGAACGGTCGAGACGGTGGAGAAGACAGGAGACTAACCTTGACTGAGACCGTAGTCTTTTCTTGCACTCAGCAGGCGATCCCGGGGCACATTCTCAAAGTCATTCATCAATGTTGTCAGCGTACCGCCAGACACACCGCCACGGATGTCGTAGAACGTCTGGGAGAGGCCGAGCTGCGCCTGTGGGCCGAGGGCATGTTTGAGGGTCTTGTTGGACAGGTACACCAGAATATCGGCGGGAATGCAATCGAATCCGCATGTGTTGACGATGATTGCACCGGTCCTGGTTGCAAGGTAGTCATAGCTGTGCATGTGCGAGTGTGTGCACGGCACAGCACCCATCAGTTCAACACGCTTGACAAGAAGACGAAGGGAGGCTAAAATGAAGGCACAGCCGGATACACTAACCTGTCGATGATCCTCCTGATGAAGTGCGGCTCTCCCGCGAGGTCGACGTACCGCTTGCCGTGCACTGCACATGCCCTTCCCGCCCATCAACCTTCCCGGTTCTGGACGGAGCACCCACACAGACTGCGGCTGCTCACCTCACGACAGTCGAACCCCAGATCCAATATGGACCCACCGTGTTGATGACAACTTTTGCCTCCTTCACGGCAGCCTCAACATCGTCATAATTGGCAACGTTGACCTGGATGAGCTGAACGCTGTCGTCAATCCCGAGCGACCTCTTGAGCTCCTCGCCCTTGGACTTGGAGCGGACACCGAGGGCGAATGTGAAAGAGGAGCGTTGCGGGTGGTGGTAGAGGTTGCGTGCAATCAGACGACCAGTGAAACCTGCGGAGCCGAGATCAAGCCCGAGGCGAGACTAGTGAGAGTCAGGTCCTGTCGCTTAGAGTGAGACTCCGCTGACCTGTTGCGCCCAGAACGAGAATGTCCACCATGACGCGTAAGCGAGCGGCCGCAAGACTAAATGGAGGGATGTGTATAGGATTGTGGAGAAGAACGAAGTCCAAGAATTAGAAGAACTCGACGGACACTGTTGTGTTGGGGCTAGTGAAGGAGAGAACCAAGACTTGTTGACGCCAGCGAGCTTGCCTCTGCCATTGCCAATAACTGCGCCGGCGTGAGTAGCATACGTACGCTCATCGGCTTCTTTGACTCTTGTCGGCGTCACTACGCATAAGCAGCGTCGTCTACCAAGGTTACTCGTCATAGGCATCCGGCACAGCTCATGAACATGAACCGTTACATAGACCACATCAATAGAAAGTTGATACAATCATGTACTACAGATCAATACGCCCCCGATGGAAATCGGACTCGCTCAAGTTGATCCTACCTACTCTAGCCACGTACTAGTATTGTCACCTCATACTCAAGACTCACTGAGGTTAACCAATAGCTGCGAGACGTCTGACTAGGACCACTCCGAATGCCGTCGCAGGGGTGACTGGCAACCATGATCATAGTGCTGCCGCATGGTGAAATTCATCGGCAGCAGCGGGATCCGACTCGGAGATACACCGATGTCCCCGGCTAACCCGGCTAACCAACTTACAACCGTAGCGCAGAGGCGCGCCACTGGTTGGCACGACCAAGACCAAGAACGTGTTGGACAATCAATATTGAAGACCGAGATGATAGGCATTGGCTAGACACCGCGCGGCGAAAATACTGGTACGGCACATAATATTGTGACCATGTCCGAACGCGCCCTTAGGCAGCGTCTAAGCCGGCGAGGATACTGGTACGGCACATTATATTGTGACTCAAGTCGCCGTCCATGTCCGAACGCGCCCTTTGGCAGCGTCTAAGCCGGCGAGGACAAGTCGAGTGTAGTCCATATCAGCATACGCTGCGGCACTAAGGGTTAGTACGAAGCAGCTTGCTCTGCTCACCAAGAGGCTATGGTGCCCCCACTATCAGACTTGGAGTATTTGATGGCCGATGACGAGCACCCCAGCGGTCCTTGAGCTTCGACAACATGCAGAGTATCTCAGCCCAGAGCAAGCATCAAACGCACACACATACACGAGGACCACGGATCACTCTTCTTCGTCGTCGTCCTCATCCTCATCCTCCCCGTCCTCATCCTCCTCGTCCTCCGAGACGTCCATCCCGGCTTGACGCATACGCTCCTTGTCCTTCCGCCGCTTGCCGTTCAGCTCGTCAAGCAACACAAGCAGATCCTCCTGCTCCTTCTCGACGTCGCGCCTCCGCTCCTCGCTGCTCTTCAGCTGCTCCGCGAGCGACGCGACTTGCGCGCGCAGCGCGTCTTGCTGCTCATCGCAAACGGAGGGCTGTCAGTCCGATATATCATGACACACACAGAAAGCGCGAGAGGACGGGCAAAGGGAAAGATAAAGAGACGCACCTCGCCGGACGCACCCGCGAGCGTCTTGAGCTGGCTCTGCAGTTTGTCGATCTCCGCGGCCTGGTTCCTGATCACGTCCCGCAAGGACGCGATGAGCATCGCGCTCTCCTGGCCTATCGGATCCGAAAAAAGTAAAAAGAACGTCGTCAGCCCCCTGCTCCCCGCCCCGCATCGCCCGTGCTCCCCCCAACAGGCACCACTCCAGCTAAAAACGACAACATACCAGCAGCCGAGGACAACGAGTTGGGATCGACGGCGATTCCTTTCTGTATCGTGTCTGCAGCGCATGCGGCCACGGTAAGCGCACGTCTTTTTCATTCCTCCTCCCCCATGCGGGGGAGAACCGAGACTCACAGTAGTTCGACTTCCAAAAGTCGACGAACGCCCAATCGAACCAGATCTCACCCTCCTCCGCCTCCGGCTTGGGGACGCCTCCAGAGACGCCTCCAGAGGGGGGTCCTTGGTGCGGGTGATGCGTGGGCGCGTGTGAGGTGGAGGCAACGACGACAACGTTGTCGGGGCCGACGGCCTTGAACCGGTCATCGTCCCGCAAGCGGATGATGCGTCCTGACAACATGTCGATCCCAAGACGAGTAAGGATGGGGTAGATCGTCGCTCTGTAGGACGTTAGCCACAGCGCGCACAATTAGGGGGAAGGGCACAACGAGCACATACCGGGTCACTTCGCCCGGCTCGCGGTTGAACTCATAGCACACTCCCAGTAGCAGCGCACAAAGGCCAGGAATCACCGCATCTTCCTCCGCGGTCTGGTTGATAGGCTCGACCAGCTGCGTGCGAGAAACGACACCATCAGTAACGCGCTTTCTCTTCTTCCCCAGACGGGCCAACAGCCACTCACCACGCCAAGCGTGCCAGCCTCCAAGAACTCCCTCACCGCCGCGGGGTCCTCCCACAGCCACTGCACAAAGAGAGACAGGTACCCCACACAGAGGCGGTCCCACTCCCGCGCCTCACGGTCCGGCATGTCGCTCCGCGCGCGCGAGAGGAGCGCCAGCGAGAGGTGCTCGCTGAGGATCTGCAGCAGCGTCTGCGGCTCGTCTGCTTCTCCCGCGGAGTCGGCGTGAGATGCGTGGATGTCGTGGACGGGATGTTCAGCGGGGACACGGGCACGGTCGTCAGCGCGTACAGGAGGGGCGTTACGGGAGCTTGGGAGCCTGAGGGTCTGATTTTAGCGTGTGTGTGTGTGTGTGTGCGGATGATGATGCGCCGGTGACGTGAAGCACGGACCTGGCTGGGAAATCATAGCTTGCACGATGGCCTCCGAGATCTCCTCTTTCTGAACAAAGTTCTGTTCGGCGCGGACGGGTTAGGCGAGCATCGCATGTGATACGGGGGCGGTGATATACCTGGAAGACACCCAGTGCTGCACTGCGAAGCTCCATGCCGTCCTTCGTCCGCCGGTCGCCGTCGATGATGGAGTTGTATTCGCCGTGAAGGATGAGCTCCACGAGCGCATCCAGTGCAGACGAGGGCTCGAGCCGGTCCCACTCTTCACCGTTACTGTCCGGGACCGGCATGTACGGTGTGACGACCATCTCTGCTAACGGCAGGGGTGACAGATTCGAAGGGACCACAAACGCAGAGCCTAACGCGCGGAACCCGGCGTCCACAACCCTGCTCATGATGGACAAGCTGATTGGGAGGTACGCACCTGCGTTTTGATATTGGTCGGCGCGTTCGATGCCAGGCCGAGCTCGGTCAGACACCGCGTGCAAGCGATAGACAGCCCATCTGGGGGCTTGATGCAGAGTGAGGGCTGGTGACGCTAGAACGACGGAGCGAGTACTCACACCCGCATGGCGCGCGAGCAGGCCGATGATACCGACGACGAGCAACGTGTTCGCATGTTTCTGCAGAACATCCCACAATTGAAGGGCGAACTGCTGTGGGGTAGGAGTGTTGAATGGCAGTGCAGGTGGGAAGCCCACGAGGGAGAGGAGTACAGGAGGGAGGGAAGATCCGCGGAAATAGCTCTGGGGGTCAGAGAGTTACCATCGGTTCACGCGCCAACCACAGAAAGCTCGTCAGGGCGGGCGCATATGCAGGACATGGACGGCAGTTCGTACTTGGTTCGATTGGTTGAAGCGGAGTAGACCGTCTATACAAGTCAGCGCATCTTGAACTACAAGACCTCCTTCTATGCCCTGCTCGTTCACGATGATGCTGAACAGCTTTTCAAACACGCCCTCGAATGCCATGATCTTTTGGATTTCTGGACTTTGAGAGATGAGTGACTGGATGGTAAAGATGGCTTCTGTTGAGGTATTAGCATTATTGCTCTAGCGACGTCCTAACGGACACAACGTGCAGGACACTGGCTTGTAGGACCAGCGGAGTTTTGCGCATACAAGCACCATACTCACCATTTCGTATGATTTCCCGCTTGTCTTCTAATAGGGCAATAAGGCTGGTCACACCGACAGGTGCCTTCAAGAAGTAAGCCTGTACGATCTGTCTGCGGTTCTGCAAGAGTGCCGACAAGAACTGCAGCGCAGAGTATCGGAGGTAGAACGACTGGTCGGCCATGAGAGCAAAGCACTTCTGTGCGACCTTCTCGTCCGCCAAAACGGCGTCTGTGTGCCTGTATCCGATCTCGCGCGCAGCAGGAGGAGCGTTCTCGTCGACCTCGCAGAGGACGATCAGGGTTTCCAGGACGGCCTTGCCAATGTCCGCGTCCACATCTGCATCGTTTTGGAGGACATCTATGAGTCCGGGAAGCGCACGCTCGCCGACGTCTGCCTTGAGGTCCCGAGCTAGGCCTTTGAGCGCAAGTACGGCGGCGCGACGGTCGGCGAGGAGAGTCGATGGTGAGAGTCGATCGGCAAGGCGAGCGATTGTGTCAGATGGAGATTGGGGTTGTCCTGTAGGCCCACGAAGCGCGATGTTAATCTGAGAGAGGAACTCCATGAGCGGAGCTCGCTGTGGTCGACGGTGATGGACGAGTCGTGCTCTCCGCGAGCCTCGGTGAGCACTGAACATCCCACGTGGCGGATTCCATACGGAGTGTACGGGCCGATTATTGGACGCTTCGTGGGTGAGACGCCCAAAGACCTCAAGTCCATCTCACGTATAACACACGGGTAGCATCATCAATAGCGACCCTCTGGGCTATGGTTGCCACCGTCAACTTGTTCTTTCTTGACTTGTCAGGATGCTCTGACTAGCAGAATGTCTCCACGGCAGTTTCATGTGTCTAAATCCTCCGTGGCGTTGGAAACTTCCTGACTCGGACTAGATCTTGTGGACCTGACGAGACTCAAGGAAGTGTAGACAACTGAGCTACTAGTGGAGGTTAAACGTTCACCGGCCAGTACTAGGGCTGCTCAGCGCTCAATTTTCGTGGACGCTGGACGCTGGACGCGTTGGAAGGCAATTGATGTGAGTGATGCATATAAGCGAGAATAGCCGAGTGAGGTTTATGGCCCATAACCCGAGTGTAACCCTAGCATACCTACTAGTACTATCGGTTTACACTGGCAGTACTAGTGGTTTATCATCTCGGGCTCAGACTCAGTGTCCGCAAGATCGTCCTCGTCTATTATGAAATCTGTATTCCCATATTCTTCTACATGCCTCGTACTAGGTACTGGCCCTGGTCTGCATAGGCATGGGCGTGAGCTAGAATATGTGTTTCCTCTCATTTTCGGCTACTCTCGCTTGTACCCATCGCTCCCATCAATTGCCTTCCAACGCGTCCAGCGTCCAGCGTCCACGAGAATTGAGCAGCCCTAGTGGTACACACTACGCCACCAATACCATGACGACTTGCCGAATTGTCCCACTTGTCATGCTACTCGGCTGATACGTGTGACAGTTCAAAAGAGATGTTAGGCAGATGCCAGTGACTATGCATACTACTAGCCACGGTACGTGCCCAATTGTCACTGACATTTCAGGTTTGGGAGACAACCTCCGTTGACTTGATACGCATATGAAGCACGTATAGCTTGCCAATTACGCAACCCGTACGCGTGACATTCACGGCAACTCCTCAACTCCATCTCGCGGCTTCGGAGCATCGAATGCGCCTAGCACCGGCGACGATCTCATAGTACTAGTGGTACCGACCGTTCAAGAGTCTGACACGCACCATCACCGTGACCAAGTGAAACAGTTTGCGGATACTTCTCTCACCGCTGCCTGGGACGATCGTCTCGTCTCCGAGGTAGGCCGCCGCGTTTCGCGTTGCAAGGCGAGCGTTTCGGAGAGGCGGGGGGAACCCTGCTCGGGTCCGCATGGCTGGGACGGCAGTAGACCTCAGCCCAGAAGTCGAACCGATCACACCGAAACACGATATTGGACCGACTGCGAACACTGAATAGAGATCTCGCCGCATCGCGATGTGGCTGCTGCTGGGTCTCTGAGTCTCTCTCTCTCTGCAGCCAAATTTCTTCGATCTTCTCATCAGCTTGGAAGCGGCTTCCGGTCGAGCCCAGTCGCGTCACGAACGCGGTGAGACCGTTTCCCCATCCACTTGCGATGCTGATTACACGTGGCTACTCAACGTCAAGCTGACCATCGAGGAGATGCTGCGGCCATTGCTTCTCGTGATCATCGCGCCAATGGCGCTCGATCCTTAGCAGACACGGCGGTGGACAAGACATCGAGCGACTAACGTCCAAGCTCAAGCATGCATCATCAGCGAGTGGAGAGTGGCGAGTGTTCAACGCCAGCGACCAGTCCCCCCGAAACGTCATCTGAAGAATTGCGTGTGGAAGCACGACTCAGTTGATATCAGAAAATCAGAAGCTGGAGATCCATACGATCTACATACCCGGTTAGATGCTACAGGCCGGAGAGACATAAGATGGAACGACCTGGAACGATATGGAGAAGAACTCGGCACGGTACGATGCGCAGTATAATACATATGTATCCAGACATGACATGGGCGGGAGGGGGGAATGCACTAGAGATGAAACGGTTAATGCAGATGGGCGTGGAATAAATAACACTGTCCATCGGGAAGGAAGGGATAAGGGATAAGGGAGGAGGGTGGAAAGCCCACGCAGCTAACAAGCTACTAGTCCTCCGTCGGCGTCAGAGAGGTCACGATTCTGGACCATGAATGCATGAATGATGATCATAGCGCGACGCCGTTTTGCTCGCGCAGCCAATCGTCCCAGAGGACGCTCCGGGCGTTATCGTTGCCCATGAGCTTCGCGAACTGGATCATGCGCCACACGTCTCGGAAGTCGCTTGCGAGCCCAAGGCTGACCCGCACGACGCCTAGCTCGTGGCCCATCCGCTGCTCGAACGCGCGCAGGGTCGCGTCACCGGGGAGATCCGCCATCGCCTGACGGAGGCCAAGCATGGCTGCTGCGCCGCCGGGATTGCACATGCAGCCCGTGCGGAGGGAGATGTTGTGCCTCGACGCGGCGTACTCGACGAACGAGTTGGGGATCATCTGTCCTGAGGGCTGCATGCGAGATGCGAGACGGTGTTGTGGTCAGCCAGCTCGGGGTGGGCAGTGGCGAGGGTGGACGACTTACGAAGAGGAAGAGGAGGGCGACGACAGACCCGGTGTCGGCCTGTTCGCCAATGGCCTTGACGATTTTGGCGGGACGACGGGACAGGATCTGTACGACAGGCGTGGCCGTGGTGTCATGTCGCAATTCGGATAATGACGTAATCAAGTGGCGCGTGAGTGAAGAGAGGCGGAGGGGCAGGAAGGGCAGGAAGGCAGAGAGGAAGCGCAGGCCGTCGGTGATTGCAGGTAGGTTCAGGTAGTTGATGGTCCCATCCTAATATTGCAGGCACAAGCCGCCATCAGTATTACGCGACACCGGCACAAGTCCCCGCATGAACAACAATCAATATTCACCTCAAACCGCTCGTGCAGCTCCGAGCTCATCGTCACAATCGTTCCAGGCGCCTGGACCACATCCACCGTGCCCCCCGCAAACCACGGACGCTCCAGGCGGGCCAGGAACGACTCTTTCACCACCAGCGCGCCGACGCCTGTCGGGAAGCCGAACATCTTGTAGAAGCTGATCGCCATCGCGTCCACCGGTGTGTCCGTGAGCGAGATGTACGATGTCGGCGCTAGCGCGGCGGCATCGAGCAGTGTGCAGTACCCTTGTGACGCGGCGAACTCAAGCAGCGAAAGGGGGTTCTTTGTGTTGGAGATGTTCGATTGGCCAGTGAGCGCGAACAGGCATGCTGGTGCGCAGTCGCCGCATGGTCGATGGTGGGTCAGTACCGCCTATCGCGAGAGAGAGCCAGGCAAGTGGGCGGGTCAGCAGGCCGTTCCTGAGCAGCTCGTCCCTCTCTTTAAACGCTGCACGTACCTTGGCCTCGGCGACGTCCACCCCCCCGACGTTCGTCGAGTCAATGTAGCACACTTGAGCCCCGCGCGCAGTCGCAAACTTCCTGATCCCGTGCACGCTGTTGTGCGAGTCTGTGCCGAGGACGTACGTGCTTCCGGCCGCGAACGGGAAGGACTCGCCGACCAGTTTGAGTGCGGCAGTGGCGTTCGCGGTGAAGACAACCGTGTAGCCTGGCGGAGCGCGGAAGAACGACAGCACGGCCTGGCGTGCCTCGTTCGCGCATGCTGCGGAGAGCCTTGACCTGCACCGAAAAGGGGACGGCAGTCAGAAAACCGGACGTGGACGTCTGGACACTGGACACTGGAGACACAAGGTTGGAAGCGATCTCTCCTCAAGGGTCATTGCGGCACTCGGTGCCGAGCCCATGCCAATTCCGGGCGGACCGGGATTTTTAAAACAAGGGGAGGAATGCGCGCGAGACGGACGAAAGGCTGTCGTCTAACAATGTAGGATAACACGAGGAGCAGACGCGCTACTCACGAGTTGCTGACCGAGTGTGTGTTCCCAAGCACACTTCGTTGGAGGAAGGCCGAGTGGACCCGGATGAGACTGTCTGGGTAGAGCGAGCCTCCCATGTAGTCGGTGTAGGTTTCACCGCAACGCTCAAGTCGTGCGAAATCTGTCCGTCGGAGCGCGTCGAGGATCCAAGTCAATTGGTATTCCGGGTACTGCTTGAGGAACGCCCTGTAGGCGAGCGCCGCGGCGTCATCCACACAATCGGGACTTGTTGATCTAGTCAGGGCATAAACCGGTGGAGGGTCGAAACTTCGCTTCTCGTCACGGTCGCTGAAAGAGGCATCTTCCCTAACGGGGTGTTCTCGGTAGCCTGGGAGAGAGGATGCATAGGGAGTGTGCGCATGAGGGGTGGCAAGGGTGAGAGCACTTGAGGAGAAGGCCGGCGAGCGCTTCTTGAACAGGGTGAGAGACTTGGTGGCAGGCGCATGGTGAATGTCCAGACCGGTAGAGGGTGCGTGAGAGTGAGAGTTGCCCATGAGTATAGGTGCCGAGGTGATTCCTGCAAGAGGTATTGGAGAGTCGACGAGCGAGCCCGAGTGCAAGTCTGCAGTCGCTGCAAACACGCGAGCCTTTATATGTTTTGAACCAAGGTTCTAGAGTAAGCGGTTCCCAGAGCCCAGCAACCAGTTAAAGGAGATAAATTAGCCCCGCTCATGAAGGAAATAGCCCGTTGTTGCGGAAGTCAGGCAGTGCCAGGAGGAGAGACAGTGGCGGTTAGGATCAGGGGGAAACAGGTTGTCGGCAATGGCCGCACGGCGGGAAACTGGTACCCTCGCCGAATCTGGCTGATGCACCTGCAGACGCGCGGAACCAAAACGATTATTCGGAACCCCTCGAATATTGTCACAGAACCTCGGATCGACGGTCTGCGTCGAATCTCACAATCGCCTCCAGATCGCCTTGTTCGCCAGAGTGCACGAACGCTCGAGCAATCGCCGCCGCTTCCGCTATCTCACTTAGTCTGTGACGTTGACGTGACCACCACCCTCGCGGCCGACGACTCTGCCACCTAATTTGAACCACACCTGCACAAGGCTGTTCGTGTCGTGTGCGGTGTGTCGTGCACACAGCCAGACCCACCACGGCGACGTCGTCGTCAACGTCTTCCCACCACGCCCATCCGGGGAGCAGCACGTCCCAGGGCCTCCCTCAGTCCGAGCGTGACGAGTCCCAATTTCCCCCGCACATGCCCCAGCGGTGAGGATGGCAAAGAAAAAGGCAATCTCTCGGGAGAATCTGGATAAAACAGGCGGATGGGCCAGAGCTGCGCAATGTAGCGACGACATCGATAAGAGAAGAAGAAGAACCACGACCGTACGTCAGCAGCGTGCCCATTCGCCATCGTGGCAGCCCACGACAAGCTCCAGTGCGGTGGCTGAGCCTCTCAGGTGTCATGCGCCAGGATGTGCCAGGTCTTGCCTCGGGTGCAGAAGGGGAGCGAGTCGGGCCCATGTCGGCTATTGAGCGGTGTTCGGACCCGCACTGTCGAGGTTCGCGATACAGAGAGGCAGAACATCGAATCATCGCTCCAGCTGCATTGACGCTCGCCTAGAGTATCCTAGCATGAAGAGGCACTGCACCCGCCCCTGCAGGATGATCCCGCACTGCTCAGTACTGGCTCGCAAGCGAGGTGGCTCAGAACACACCGTCTTTCGCCCGACCGGCTTCCATCGCGGACTATTCTCATCCCAATGGGCGACACTGCCAGTGTGGTATTCCCGGAAGCATCGCCGACGTCTGTGGGACTCGCACAGCAGCGGTAAAGAGACCGGACATTGTCCCGCGTCTTCGTGCCTTCCCGCCGATACCGAGGGCATGCTCAGAACGTCGCGCGGCCCAGCCCATACCTCCGCACAACCGTGCATGAACAGGAGCTTGTTCCCACACATGGACTGTTATCGTGCGATCGATGGGAACGCACCGTGCGCTAGTGGAAATCGGAAGCCGCGGACTGGAAGGCTGAACAGAAGCCTGAATGGCGCAAGACGCGGAGCTCGCGTAGCACGTCCTGTATATAGGGGTGCGTCCGTTTCGATGCGAGTGGAAATGGCTAGTGCATACCCGATGCGGACAAGCAGCATGCTCCACGAGATGTATTGCGAGGAACCGGAATGCTGGGCGGAGCACTAGCAGGGATAACAAATTTGAAGAACTGACCGATGACAGGAAGCGTCGACCGGGAGCGCTTGGAGAGGCGTATCCGTATCCTTAGTTCGTCGCGGGCACGGGAATTTAAGCTATTTGTGAGGCGCGATCCTATTCGCCCCGTGCGCCAGGTGGGCCGTTGTGGTGGAACTTGGAACGAGAAGCGTTAGCAAGCACTCGCAGATGCATGCAAATAGATATGTTCTGGCAGCACGTGAGATGTGCATAACAAAGGGAGAAGCTTATCCAACTGCGCCTTGTTAAACCCCTACGACCGTAGCCAGGGCCATGTAGCCATCTTACGACTACTGGCGATTCATCCGCAATGTCTCCACATCAGCACTTGTACGTGTTGAATGGACCGGTGCTTCCCCATCCGTCACGTGTAGGAGAACGACCGAATTACGCGACGACAAAGATGGTGATGGTGGGTTCTCCGCAGTGCAGTCCGAGTGAGAGTGGACCTGAGTGGGTGGAGGTAACATCACGATGCCATCACCATTGTGACAGACCAAATCAACCTATGTTTTCCTACACTCACAGGCGGCCGAAGTGGGTGTAAGTATATTGGCCAGCATATGGAGCGTGCGCATGTTCTCACCTGCCATCGATGTGTATTCGGTAGCGAAGAAGGCCTGTTAGCGCCCTTCCGCCTGGTAAGGTGAGTAATTCTCGAGGTAGTTGGCATCATGAGAGTGTCAAAGAACGCTCATCGCCTGACCTATTGTCAAGATGCCGGAAGACTCCTGTGGGCATATGGGGATGAAGGACCAGAGATTGAAAGATGTAAGGCTCATGAGGGGTACGTACAAATACTGAAGTGGAGTCGGGAAACCCACACGATGTGAATAGCTCTCCTATATGAGAGTACAACAGTCCTGTAAGTCGACAAGGTCGCGTCAATACACACATAGAAAGAAGGCGATCTATGCCGACATATCATCATCATCATCATTCACGTTGACAGGCAGTGGTAGATGGCTAGATGCAAACAAAAGAAGTTGGATAGCGTCCTGCCCCGAGCTTCCCGTCGCCATGGTGTTTATGGCAACACATAGCTTCCTCAACATCGCAAGTGGACCGAGGACTTCTTCGACGCGATGCTCTCAGGTACAAGGCACAATCCGTAACACGTCCATTGAGTTTGTCGCTTTTCACGATGAAATGAAGCTTCGTACTGGCAGTGCACGAGGTTGGCCGGACAAGGTGCGCCTTGTTTGGCAACGACCCACATTGGCGCTGGTCTGAGTCAGTAGCGACAGTACTTTCCGGTGTTGGAAGTCATCCCTTGAATTGTCGCAAGTGGCAGAATTTCACTAGACTTTGGATACGGTTACGACATGTTCTTCATGGCCTCGGGTTCCGTCTTACCCCTCGGCTTCTGCGTTGACATGGTCTGATTAGGAATCAGTGTGCATTTTGAGCACAAAGGAGTCCAACTCACTTGAGCGGCACCCTGGCCCATTAGCTGATGATATTGCTCTGAGAAATTGAAATGTTCGGAAGTGAGCAGAATAAATCGCAAAGTAGAGGTTCGTTGGATACGTGACTGGCAGTGACTAGTACTAAGTATTACTAATACTAGTAGCTGACTGGAATAGGAAAGGCGCCTGAGAGACACCGCTTCCTGGCGCTTCGGACTGTGTGCCAGTTCGTTCCGTGGTTGCTTACAGCTGTTTTCAAAACGATAGTCCCTCGCTAACAATGCTCGTTCAGCTAGAGCTCCATCGGTAAAGCAGGCGCCGATTGCTGATCGGATGGTCTGTAGATCCCTTCTTCTATCCTGTCCCATCGTCCACTCTGAGCGTCCCTTCGGTGGAGACAGCTTGCTCTTCAGCCAATAGGAATCTTCGGCGAGCCAACTCCGCCTAAGCAAGCGTTTTCAATAAGGGACTATCGTTTCGAAAACAGCTGTAGTGGCAGAACGGGCACAATGGATTCACTGAAGAGCACTGCTATCTCTAATGATAGTTGCTGAGCATTGTTAGTATAAGACTATGATGACTCCCTTCCTCCCTCGCCTCTCCTAGGATACTGCTGCTTGTGCTCCATGCAAATTGGAGTATAGACTAAGAGGAAGCGACATATCACTGCCCGCCCGACAGGAACGTCTGTTGCAACTTGCAAGTACCCGCCCCTGTACATTCCCTGATACGGGTCCCGCGCCTCATGTATCATGTACGATGATTGAAGGGTTATGGCCGGCCGACAATTCCGGAGACTCGGGGTTGCGTTCTATGGACAGGGGCGATGGGTCTGCACATGCCACAATCCTCTTGCTTTGCAATTCACATACTAATCTAGTGCTCAGAAGACACCAGGAATGTCACATGTTTGTTGAAGATTTTTTCGTAGTCGGTATCTAAGATGTTGAAATGTCAATGCTCTCGTCCGCTATCAGTATCCGACCCATTCCGCGTATCCTTTTGGATGAACCCCTCTATTCAGAATTTGAGTAACGACCATTCAGGTCGGACAGTGACCATGGCAGGTTCCTGCCCAGCTTGACCGTAACATCGGTCAGAGTGTCCCTATTCATGTAGAGTGGAAGACATGCAAGTCTCAAGAATCGTGAGATATCTATCCCAAGGATACATCGGGAGTTGGAGTTACCAGTACTTACATAGGACTCGGAGACTCATAGGCCTAAGCCACACTTTGCACGTGGTACACATGGGTATCAGGCGCTGGATGTTGGGCGTCCCTGCGCCACGAATTGGAAGTTGCCCAACATCCTATACTTCACTCATCAACCTGTAAGCCATTCAACCCAGTAGCGCGCACAATGTCCACGGCACATAGACCAACATGGGATCCTGCTCAAGCGAAGGATGTCAAAGGTGGCTCGCGGCAATTCTCGGTGCGGGACATGGCTGCGCACACGAAGCTCAAGTTCCGGTATGTGTGCTCTACTCAGTATCCTTTTCAAGGTGTTGCGTGCTAAATAGACCATACTAAACTTATACAGGCAACCTGGGCAGACGTCGACGGCAGAGGTGGCGAAACGCGACCTGAGGGCTGAACTTGTGGCTGCAGAAGCTGAGGCGCGTGAGCGTAAACGCAAGGCGGAGGGGAAGCCGGCGCTGGCTGTTGAAAGTGGTAATGCTGCGACCAAGGAGGACCAGGATGAGGAGTCAAATAAGCGGAGAAAGCTACTACAGGAGGCGTTAGAGCTGGACAAGGACGATGATGATGAGGGTGACAGGCTGGACGAAGATGGAGATGAGTGCGTGCTTCCTAAAAGCGCCTGATGTCGTTGAGGCTTACTTCCGGCTCTTGTGCTCCGGTAGAGACGATGAGGAAGACGACGACGAGGAGGACGACACGGCGGAGCTTTTGCGCGAGCTCGAGAAAATCAAGCGGGAACGGGCGGAGGACAAGGAGAGGCAGGAGCGAGAGCAGTCAGTGTCCGACCTAGCGCAACGGGAGGCTGAAATTGCAACTGCGAACCCCCTACTCAATCTTGCCGCTGCACTGGGACAAACACCCCACGGCGTGAATACCACGAAGCCTGGAACATTTGCTGTCAAGCGACGGTGGGATGATGGTGGGCATGAGATTCTCTGTTTGATCCCCTAGAGATGAGTGATGAACGCTCATGCGGTATTCCTCAGACTTGATATTCAAAAACCAAGCAATGAATAGCCGAAACAAGGACCACGAGCCGCAGTTCGTCAACGATCTGCTACGCACAGAGTTTCACAAGTACGCGTCCGCCGGTCTTTTTCATTGCGCCTGCTGATACAAGTCCAGGAAATTCATGGCCAAGTTCATCAAGGTATGTCTTCAATTTTATGGCATATGTCATATGTTTACACATATATGTTCATGTAGTAGCAGTACTTGCTTGTTCGCCTGCTTTGGTACACAGGTCGCTTTTGCCTTCTGACCCACATGGGGCAGAGAGTGTGAATCGGTAGTTCCGATTACAATAAGCATGGGATATTAGAGTGTATTTGAGGGAGTATATGTTAGAGATCACTTACATAGGAGACTGCTGATATGAATTACAATCGCGTAAGTGGGGCGAGCACTTTGAGGACCCCATGAGTACACTGGCGCACAAAGTGCAGTTGAATTCCACGCGGAGGATGCAATTGGCGGCATCCACCAAGAGCGTCACCTGGATTCATGATGGTGATGCACGTGGATTCCGTCAGTCAGGCAGACTTATGGAATCCACCGGCCGGGGCATTTCGATTCCAGTAATACCTCCACCGGATACGTAGTACCACTTGTATTCCACCGTAGTCAGTAGTGGTTTGATAGGGACACGTTTGACTTAAGGAATGTCGAGAGCCATTGTGAAGACAGCTACGGTAGTGTCTTAGACGCCAAACCGACCTTCTTGCACCTCGCCTGCCACCCTAACAGTCGTCAACTTGTTACTTCTGTCACAATGCACCGCGCAAGATTGTATGTCCACTCGCTCATAAACAGAACAACGCCTGTACTGAATACCACTCCTGGAAGGCATTGTTGAAGATTGAGGTGGGCTATGATGGAGTGTGAACCTGTG
>KN050131.1:0-11643 GCA_000743315.1 Lignosus rhinocerotis TM02
CAGTGATGTGCCGGTCGCATCCTAGAGTCTGAACCCGGATGATGGCAGTCGCACGACCTAAACACAGGATGCCTGATCGGGACAGGGTGCGACTTCAGACTCTGGCGGCCCGGGAACAGTTGCGCGCTAAGCTCATCTATGTTCTCAACGATCCTCTCCCCTAGACTTCTGCTTTGTTTGAACTGTTCTCTTCGCCACTGTAGTTAATTCCTAGACAGTATGCCATATACATCACATTTCACCCATATACTTGTACCTGGAGTGAGACACTAGATCTCAAGCCCAACTTCACCTGGTAGATCTCCCTCGAGCCCAACCAATCCTGATCATGCCTCCCTCGCCAACGCGGCGTCCACGCCCAGAGCAGCGCAAGTGGTGGCGACAACACTTTCTAGATCATCCTGGCACAACCACCCGAGAAACAGGATCTGGACTCCCTGGTGATAAAGTGAAGCTGTACTGCATCAAGTGCATGGACGAGAACATTAAGGCAGCACACATTCAGGATGAACGGGATGTTGCCGCTGGGCTGCGCACTGCTATCAGAGATGATCTCTCCATTGCTGCTGAGTGTGCGTTAAATCTTGTTATGTAGACCTCTCTGCTGAACATGAAGTACAGTGTGGGGCATTAGTATGGTGCAGAACCGACACTGTGGATATCTTCAAAGCCGCAAAAACACTCTCCTCCATCATCTACGGGACTGTTCCTATCACACACGTTCAGTCCGTGATCAGGCTGTCAATCAGCTAGCTGACGACAAGCGTCGCCGGGACCAGGCAACAGTCTACAAGGCAATGGCAGACCAGATTGACCAGCCGTCAGGGTCTGATTGCACTATCCCTCCAACTTTCAGTACTCCGCAGAGCCCTCCGTTGGCGGATCTATCCACACCATATCACACACTTCTCTCAGCTATCAGAACACCATCTGGTCAGCCTATACATAGAGGACACGACTCTCAGCCAACAGGGAGTCCGTTTATGCGTTCCACTAGCTTGGAGTCAGTCTCGAGCATATCTAGTCCGTCTACCTCACATCAATCTAGACGTTCTGGCCATCAATTATCCTATAACCCCTCTTTTGAGTCTGTGGCAGATCTGAGTTCCACACAGAGCATCATTGATCTGTCCCTTCCATCGCGGCTACCACTCTCAACCTCGACTCACATGCCACCCTGGTCGGAAGCTCGTCAACGACGTTTTGAGATTCTCATCACACGGCTTACTGCTTCTGCAAATCTTCCACTCACATGGGTGGAGAACCCGGTCTGGATGACCTTCTGTGACAAGTTTATTCCAGCTGCAGTACCACCATCTCGGAAGGTTCTCACACAACGCTTGCTCCCCGGCGAGGTCAGATACTTCCGTAGCCAAGCAATCAGCCTCACTTCTGGACACGAGGCAACAGTCCAAGGTGATGGTTGGACTGGCATCAACAGTCATCATCTACTTGCATTTATTGTAACAGCAGATCGCAAGGTTCGCCTCCATGCTTTCCCATGTTCCCTGATGGGCATACTCAGAGTAATTCAATAGGCACACACTGTCCGTGTAACTGATGTTTCGAAGGAACAGAAGACAGCAGACATCTTTCTAGAGCACATTGAAGAGACATTCTGCATAATCAAGGCTGACTGGAAGGTGAACATAGTTGCATTCACATCTGATGCTTCTGGTGAATCACGGAAAGCGCGACTCCTTCTTCTTGCCCGTTACCCACATCTAGTGGTTCTAGACTGTTATGCACATCAGGTAAGAAGACAATCTATGGATACAGAAGACATGCTGACATATACATTGCTATGAAGATCAACCTCATAGTAGGAGACTACTTCAAGAGCAAGAGCACAATCCTCATTGACACTGACACAGCAGAAAAGCTGATCAACTGGCTACGGCGCCGGACCTACGTCCTTGGACGGATTCGTGACATTCAGGCTTCCAGTGGCAGAAGACCGCTTACGGTCATCCGCCCTGTTCTCACGTGATGGACCTCCCATTATCATGCCTTTCACCGCCTGCTTGAGCTTCAGTCCACACTAAGCTTGATCCTTGCTGAAGACAGACACCGTGGTACTCCTGGTGCAACCTTTCTTACGGGGCTGAAGAAGGCTGCTTCAAAGAGAGAAGCAAGAAAGATGATGGAAATTATGGAAGATGGGCGATTTTGGCACTCCCTTGCATCGTATGCTATCTAGGCCACATTCCCGCTTATTTGCATCTGAGATTTTCACTGCAGCGTCAAGCTTCATCTCGAACCGCTCGCAATCGCTGCTAACGTGGCACAGGCTGCGCACTGCCGTCTCGATCAGATTCTGCTTATCTTCGGGTTCCTGCACCACCGCTTCTCGAATCTTCCAGCAGATATCAAAGACCCAGCAATCTGTGATGCTGTTTTGGACAGTCTCGAACAACGCTGGTCAAAGGCCGATCAGGCTGTCTTCATCGCCGCGGTAATCCTGAATCCCGTCTATAAGACAGTGCCATTCAATGACATACCATTCTTCATGGCGGCTGAGGTCAACGGACTCATAAAGCGCCTGTGGAAGCGGTTCTACAATGAGGAAGCTCCCATAGAGCTTGTCACTGAGCTGCAGCAATACATGAACAACACCGGACGCTATTCAAATCTGCCTCAATATGTTGAATTGGAGCTGGCTGCCGCCAAAGCAGAGGTATGACTTATGCTTCTGTCATACTCGCTGACCCCGCACCAGCTGACTATGCAACATAGCAACGTACGGTGGACCCGTTGAAAATATGGAGCTCAACATGTATGGCAGGCAAGATGAATCTACCACTCCGCCCCTTGCTTGTCCTCGCTCGTCGGGTTCTATCAATCTGTGCCAATTCTGCAACCTGCGAGCGGCTGTTCAGCATCTTCGGGCAACTTCTCACCAAGCTCCGCAATCATATGGGCATGAAGACACTAGCGGAGCTCGCAGAACTCAAGATGCACCTGCGTGATGAGTACCGCAATACCACCGAAATGAAGAAGCGGCTGAAGCGCCACTTTGGGAAGCCCCGGGATGCAGCGGACTCACGACCTATAGCTTGTACGAGCCATGCCGTACAACCACTCACATCAACTCCAGATGCACCAGCTGAAGATGACATCAATGATGGGAATGTAACGCTTGATGAGCAGGCCTCAGCACACGACTTCGAAGGTGGAGAGCTGCGTGGAATTGCGGAGTCACTACAGCATGGCGGTGAAGCTGATCTTCAAGTTGAAGGTGACATTGAGTCTCCGGCGGCCTACTACCGTTCTGCAAATGCGGACCAACTGCACTCCCTTCCCATTCCTATCAACGAGCTGTTCGACTTTGACTCTCCAGAGTGGGTATATCTTGTGGCGGACTATGCGAGCAGAGGGCTGGATGACGAGCTTGAGATTTTCGAACTGTTGGATCATGATGCCCCCGGGGAGGAGGAAAATGCAGATGAGGTCGAACTTGATGATACTACATACGATATCATACTATCCTGATGTACATGTTCCACCTCGACGCTACTGGGTGGTGAACTGTGATGATGCTATTAATAGTGCGCTTACTCACCGAGCACCCGTACGTGCCTACCACTGGTAGGCAAGCCTGCCAAGGTCGGGTCACATCAGCGACTTCAGACCTTAGCATGCGACTTTGGCAAGGTCGCGTGTCTGGTCGTCCGACCGGCACATCACTGTCGAAGACAGGCTGACAGAATGTGCATGTCTGGTCGTCCAACCGGCACATCACTGCCTCTAGGGACTAGTGGTGATTGTATTACCAAGAGCGCCAGAATATGTTCTTGTGACAAACATATTTATAATGAGCAGGGTGAGAGTCTATCACCCATTGGCATATGAACGGCCCATTAGAGTGAATAGTGCATCTAGCATACATCATGATTATGCTAATATACATCTACATACTACCAATAATTACTAATGCATGTAGGAAATGAAGTCAAAGTACACATCACTAATAGACATCTGGCGTCAGGCAAATTGGCAGTCGAGGAAGGGTCGGTATTTGCCGTAAATAGATCTAGAGAGGGATTGCTGTGCCACAGAGCACCAGCCACACCGCGGCCCTGTCCATCCTTGTTGCAGCTGCCTTTACCGTTCGAGGCGCCCGGGTTCGAGCCTACCCCTACACCGAGACGCGATCTCTGGGAACAAGAATCAATACCCATAAATTACGTCAAATGGCCTGTGTGGCCTGTGTGACCTGTGTGGTGCCATGAGGGACCTGACGCGGTGGCCTTCTGCGCGCTGCCTAAGTGTGGCCCACTCAACGGAATGCCTCAGGCGTGGCTAATGTACACCTTCGTATCTTGGTGCAATCACTGCCGAAAATGTCTCTTCCTAGGCATCGTCTGCGCTCGGACTGTGGTCTTGCCGCATGCTATATGCGAGGTCCTGGAAGGGCCTGTCTTGGTTTTCACAGCACGACACATGTCGTGTGTCCCAGCATCCCCGCGCTGATCATCGAGGCCGGTGTCATCATCCAATGTGATCCAATATCCCGAGCTCCCCAAAATCACACCTATGTTGCGAAGTGAAATGACCTACGGCATTTAAAGCAGGATCTCCCACAGCTGCGGTCGTCCCATGAGTTCTCCACGTTCTCCACTATTGCAATTGGAACGGAGAGCGTTGTTCCGCCCGCGCGGATCCTCCGACTCGACGCTCTCGCATGCTTCGAACGAGTGTTCCTCCCCCCGGCTCTCTTCGTTTGCCGCGGACTGAAGCACGCATGGTCTCCTTAACAAGAAGCGACGCCGTAGGCGTGTTGTATAGTGCGCAACGCATCGACGCGATTGGGAGTATGCTACTAGTACTATATACAATGTATCCGTATCCTCGCAAGTCGCTTGAACGTGGCCCCGGTCCACCATATTCCAAACCAATGAGTAGGTTTTGGTGTGACCGAGACCAAGCACCATCCATCTGCCATATACCTACAACACGTGTCTCGTCTTTAGTGACGTGCAGAGTTCAAACCCAGTGAGAACACGCCCGAAATTGCACGATTTTGTGCGTTTCCAGTCGAATTTGTGGGTATTGTGCGCCTGAAAACGCCGCGCCGGTCTATCTACGCCTCAGGCGAATACGGCCGTTAGATGGTGAGAATCGCTAATACGAGGCAAAACGTTCATAAACCCACCGTCGATAATGGTCGTATGCATGCGGATTTGCTCGTAGGCAAGTACTTGCGGGGACACGTTGCAATTCAATACAATATATTATGATTATAATTGATAGTTTACAAATGCCAGATGTCGTAGCTGATACACCTTGCCCGTCCCTGCCAGTAGGGCATCTCATCTGCCCGCGCCCATTGTCACCCACCCTCAGGCTCTCCTACCTATTCTGCCCCACATTGGCTGTTCCCTTGTCATGTTAGGCCGTTGTCCAAATCTGCCCATCTATTCAGTAATTCTGCCAAATTGTGAGTGTTCTGCATCCAACACGAGATTGCAAGCTCACATGCAGAAAACAGCGTAACGTTGCGTCAATTTTGCACGCCCGCTCCTTCTCTGCAGATTATAACATACTTATCCCTGCATTAGGCTGTGTTCCAGGTCTCCATAGGGAGTGAAGCGTGATCAGGTGTGCAACACAGATGCAACAGCAAGAGGTGCTTCACACAAAGCATGCTCAAGCACACACTTGTTCTGCTATGCATATGTATGGTGCACTGCGCCCTAGGCCTCGCACGGAACGTCGTGGTTGAGCTTGGACCTGGTGTCGTTGTTTATCTCCAAATGCATGTCATCCACTGCAACACATCATACGATATTCTCTTCAGTTGGCCAATTGATGTTCTCATATCTGGTACCATGGTCAATAAGCCAGACGGTTGTCAGACCATCACTGTCCATTGTCCAAACACAGTCTGCAAGCTGACCTAACCAACGTATGCAAGAGGCAAAGGCCCAAAGAATGCACAGACACTGCAGGCGGGTTTTCGGACTTCAATGATCTGACCCCCAGGCAGCGATCCAAGAAACGTATTGATTAGCATGCAATGACTCGGAACCAAATATACAGCCAGAAGTCCATGCAAATTTCCCCTTTAAGTCTCGTGCTTCAGTTTTTTTGGACTCTATGCATGCAGCTGATACTCCTGATGCAATGGCTTCCAAGCCGGAGTGCAGTTGCACAATACCAGATAGTACCCAAGCACCTGCAGATGCAATTCGCAGAAGGTGATCATGTGGGCGTGTCAACCCTGTCGACTCTACAAAAACCTGGCCCAGCGGACAGCACAATTGTGGTCATGCGATGACCTGCAACTCAAAGCCAGAAGCAGGTCCTGAAGACACTGTTCCCGAGGAGGAGGATGTAGACATGTTCTTGAAGATGAAGAAGAAGTGCAGACCAGCAGTGCCCAAAATTAATCCTACGCCCACCGAGCTACACCAGCACTTCCAGATAAGTAGTTTGGAACCATGTTGGTGACCCTTTCGAGAACATGCCTACCCTTATAGACCTCAATCCTACCCCTTTCCAACCTACCGGTCGTTACACCACGGAGCATCGTGGGAAGCTTCACGAAGAGCACGCAGAATGGTTGACGCCTGACGAGCTCACGATCTTTGATGGTAAGATGTGCAAGGTTTCGGCGTGGTACGACTCCGAGCGCGGGCACTTCCGTCGAGATCTGTTCCCGCCGGCAGTGCGACTCGAGTCTCGTAGGGGGGAAGCACTTGATCAAAGTCAAATTAGACACGCGCGCGAATATATATTCTGTCAAAACATTCGCTGTTTGTGATTAACCCTCCAACTCGATAGGTGTGCTGGGGCTCATACTGAGCTTTCGCGTTCCGGTCTCCCAACACGTTTGTACAGCTTCCAGATGTAACATGAAGGTGGGATCTCTGCGTACGCACGCAGTGAGGTACCGACTCGGAGCCGGTCGATCATTAGTCCGCGTGTGGTTGATCCTGTATTACTATTAGCAGAACTTGATCATCTCATGACGAGTGTGTGTCATACAAGTATACCTTGAACATTATCGCACGGCCACATGTATGGTAACATCCTAATATACAACAAAACAAGGGATCGTTGAGCATAGAGACATTATCGCACGGGTACACGTATGGTAACATCCTGATATACAACAATACAAGGGATCGTTGAGCATAGACAAAACGTCCATAAGCTGTACTGCAAGGCTTCGTGTATGCCTCGAAAAGACTGGAGACGTGACATGGTGGGACAAGCTTATGCCTGTGCACCACCCGCTCCCGTAGGAGCAGGCGCGGCAGTGTCGCCGTTTACGACGCTTGCACGTCGGCCTTGATCAAAACTATAGCGTGCGTCGGCAGCAGCAGCCTCTCTCGCGTGAAGGTCGGCGAGTTTGCCTTCCCTCACTTGCTGCAAAGCCGGCAGTATATCAGTACTCGCGAGCAAGCGAACCGGAGGACGGGGAGCCGATCATGGAGGTTTAAACGACTTACGTCGTTGTGGTCCTTGCGCTGGCGGAGGTCGTCAAGGCGCTGGCGCTTCTGCTCGAGATCCTGCTCGAGGCGGGCCTCGTGCTGTTTCTTGGTCTGCAGCGGGATGAGGTGTGAGAACGGGGGGTGGGGATAACCCCGGGTGGCTGAGCTCACCTGCACCGTCTTTTCCGCGTTCTGCTCGTTGGTGATGGCCGCGTCGTGATTATGGGCGGCGCGATTGAGAGCTTTGGCGGCCTTGTGCTCCTTCTCTACGGCCTTGTCGAGAGCATGCTGGGCCTTGTCGGCGGCCTGCAATGGGGGAGGTGAGGGTGGGTGTTGAGTGGTCGGCAAATGGGTACCTTGACGCATCGGTTGTGGGCCTTGTCGGCATGAGAAAGGTCGTTTATGGCGTGATCGAGGTTTTTCTGGTCGGTGTGGGTCTCTTTAGCGAGTCTCTTTTCGACCTCACGGATCTCTGGGTTCTGGGAGAAGGTGTCGGACTTTGCGAAGAGCGGCATGGGGCTGAGGCAGGAGGGAGGGGAGGAAGAGCAAGTCTGGAATGTTGTATGATTGGCATGGGGAGGAGAGTGGTGTGTTTTATAGCGAAGGAGGAGGAGAAGAGCGTCATGGTGGCTGCTTGAAGTGACACTGACAGCGATCGTGGAAGAGAGAGCAGGGTCGTGACCAAAAGGGGCCGATGATGTCAGTGGTTGGGCGCGTGGCTAATTGAGCGGGACAGGGAAGAATCTGATTGGGCGGAGAGGGCGGGGCCGGGAGAGAGTCTGGGCAGAAAGTAAGCAAAGGATGGGCAGAGCCAGGGCCGTCTCGCTGTCAGTGGCTGCAGGGGACTCGCGAGAGGAGACCCTACATTTGATTATTTCTGACAAGGCGGGGAAGCAAAGTGTGAATATACATATATCTACGTATAATCCTCCATCCACGCTCCCAGTGGCTCAACAACGCTTTCCTTGACATCTCTCTAATTGTCACTTGCCCCCCCGCCCCGCATCTTCCCGCCCTAAATCATCACTCCGCCCCTGCAACTTCATATGTCTTCTTCTCCTACTCCTTCTCCATCTCATCACATCCCACAACCCGCCCCTCGCTCCTACCGCTATCACAGGCCCCACGACCTCAATCACGACCTTCTCGCAACCCAGGACGACATCGAGAATCCCCTCCCCTCTCCTCCATACCAACGCGTCCCTTCCACATCCCAAGTTCTCCTCGACTCCTACCCAGAACAGTCTCCCGCCTATAGATCCCGTTCAAACACCGCGCTTACCGAATTTGACATGTCCGAGGACATTCGCCTTGACGAGAAGAATCATGACCACTCTGCCAAGGCAAAACAGCACGCCGTCCACTACTCGGAAGACACTCAACCCTTACCCGTACGCAGATTCGATTCAGATACCGTTCCTGCTTCCCGCGCTTCCTCAATCGCTGGCACCGACGACGAACATTCCGACGATGACTATGACTGGAGCGGTGAGGAGGATCTCGTCGATGAGGAGGCCAAGTTTGAGCATGCAATGGGTGTCAAGAAGAAAAACCGCCCCTTTGGCTGTCTAACGTGCGTTTCATATCCGCTCTTGCGACCACTCCGCAGCTCGCTCACTACCCGTCATGTTTCGACTTGTTTAGCATCATCACCTTTCTCTTCTCTACCCTCATAGGCTCCACTATCCTCTCCGGTCTCATCATAACTCCCGCCCTCATCGTCTACTTTTATTGGTACAAGCCCAACCCCACTGACCATCGCAAATTCGTCAAAGACAATATTCAGGCATGGCTTTTCTGGGCTGCCGCCAACATCTCCATCTCCTGGGCTCTCGCTCTTATTGTCGATATCATCCCCGCTATCGTCCGTTTCCTCATCGGACTCGCTTGGGGTCATGTTAGTGAAGTCATCAAGTCCCGTCTCGAGTTGTACACCAGCGTAAAGGGTCCCATCAAGCCTGTACTTTATGCTGCTAGCTGCTGGGTCAGCTGGGTCATCGTCTTCAATAACATCTTTGACTTGTACGACCTGGATAATGAGGGCGCAAGTAGGGCATCCTATACCCCTCGGGTAGGTTTCACCGCGATCGGCCTTACGACTCGATCGACTCAGCTCCATTTTGCAGGTCTATCAAACGATCCAGTTCTTTTTCTTCTTTGCACTCGTTATATGCATTCAGAGGATGTTGTCTCACTTCATCGGTGTGTTAACTGTCTTTGTATCACAACCTGTCTCTCACATACAAGGTAGCCTTTTCATTCCACCGCACTGCATACAAGGAGCGCTTGGATCAGGTTCAAGAAGCCCTCAAGGCGATCGAGAAGCTGCGGATGTATCGTCCCAAGCGCCGCCATGCACACAAGTCGTCTCTTGGCCGTTCTACCCCCGTCAGCTCTGCATTCTTGACACCGGCCTTTGAGAAGGAGCACTTCCTGGGCGGTCGCTCTCGGCCAGGCACACCCAGCGGTTCCCACGTTCCTTCTCGCGCGGGAACCCCAGAGTTGGGCGGTCACAGCAGTGACGAGGATCGTGATACCACTCTCGTTGCAAAGAAGGGAAAGAAGGCGCGCACCAGTTGGTTCTCACTCTCACACCCACGAGGACAGTCCGAGCCTGCAACCCTCAGCGACGCCCCCGCGAACACCGGCGAACACCGGTACCCGCCCTCCACTCGCTCTGCTCGACGGAGCCTCGAGTCCGATGATGCGGCTGCGGTGATGCAACAGGCGGCGACGCAGGCAGCTAAGGCGTTCAAAACCGCCGTCCTCCACGATGCCCGGAACATCAAGGGGCGTGACGACGACGAGACAGGCTTGGTGTGGAACGTCTCGTCAGCGCATGAGGCGAAGCGGCTTGCACGTTCGATGTACAAAACACTCAAGGAACCCGGGCGCAACTACCTCATTCCGCGCGACTTCTACCCGGCGTTCCCCACGCACGGAGAAGCGGAGCAGGCGTTCAAAGTGTTCGACAGAGATAACAACGGCGACCTCTCGCGCGCGGAGATCAAGACGACGCTGCTCAAGGTGTACAAGGAACGGCGGTTCCTGAGCAGGAGCATGCGCGACGTCGGCCAAGCGCTCACGACCCTGGACAACATGCTGCTCGTCTTGGCGTTGTTGCTGCTGTTCATCATCGCGCTGAACGTCTTTGGTGTCAACATCGAGAACTCGCTTGCGAGTTTGTGGTCGATCGGTCTGGGTGCGAGTTTCATCTTCAGGAACGCTGCGAGCAACGCCTTCGACGCCATCATGTTTTTGTTTGTCACTCAGTAAGTGGTTGGCGACGCAGTCGCGTGAAGTTGCGTTCGCTGTGCCTTCGACGCCATCATGTTCTTGTTTGTCACTCAGTGAGTGGTTGGCGACGTATTCGCGTGAAGTTGCGTTCGCTGATTGCATGTGCACCTGCAGCCCCTTCGACACTGGTGACCGTTGCTTCATCGATGGTGAGTGTCACCGTCTCCTAGTCATGCTGAATGCTGAGATATGTGTCCGCAGACGAGAACCTTGTTGTCAAAAAGATGGGACTGTTTGCGACTATCTTCACGCGCTCTGATGGTACGGAGTCCTACTACTTCAACAGTCAGCTGTTCAACAAGTTCATGTGAGTGTGCCTGAGTCGCCAATCTTCCACCACCAGTTCTGAACCGTCCCCACCTCGCAGCATCAACGTCCGGCGCAGTGATGTATGTCTTTGTTTCATAGCTTGCAATGCGACGATCACTCACATGCACACGCTGCCATAGAAAACCGCGGAAAATCTGGTTATGCAAGTGGCTTGGAGGACCCCGATCGAGAAGCTCGACCAGCTGGAGAAGTGCATGAACAACTGGCTCCAGACTGAAGAGAACCGGTGGTACCAGCCGAGCACGTCCGTCACGCTCCAGCGCATCGACTACCAGCGCTTCCTCGAGATTACGATAGGAATCCCATACAACAGCAACTGGCAGTAAGTCCCCCCTCCCCCACTCCCCGGGGGATCTCCCTTGGTTCCATCTATCTGCGGTTTGTCGTCTGTCGTCTAACCACTAATGACCTGCAGGGACTGGGGCCTCCGCAACGCGCGCCGGACGGCGTTCCACGCCGCGGTCAACTACTACTGCCACCAGCTCGGCATCACCTCGTACAACTCGCCCATCCCCGTCGCCTTCACCGACAGCGACGCGCTCGAGTTCACCGGGGCGGCGGGGGCGCTGGGGGAGGA
>KN050131.1:11759-52739 GCA_000743315.1 Lignosus rhinocerotis TM02
CCCCTTCTCTCTGCTCTTGTTTCTTTGGGTCGTGCGTGGGTCTGACTGGCCCTCCCTTTCCCGGGGCCCTCTTCCCTCTCTTATCATCAAAACGTCCATCAATGCGCATCGTCGGACTCGCTCTCTCTGTTGCACGGCTGTCGACACAGACGAAGACTTGTCCGGACGTGAAGCACGTCATTCGGTCCAGTACATAAATAGGCCCCTCCGCTCGAAATCTCTTGGTTATATAGCTGGTCGCTTCGATCTCGTCCTGTACCATGCATGCATCCGGCACTCCCTTCGTTTTCAGGAGCTTTTTTGTGACGTCGACCGGTTGGCGGGTTGGCGGATTGGCTCGGGTTCTCCAGAGTGGATCCAAACGTGCCGGGCCGGGCGACGCGCACGATGCCCTCCCTGCCCATCCCATCCCGACTCGAATCTCTCACGGACAATGAATCAGTACATCGTACTTGGCATCTCCCCAACATATCATCGCGTATAGTAGAATATCTTAAGCATCTCCTCTGCACGCAGCTTCTCCTTGCATTTTGCTATCAGGACGCTGTGCCGCATCATTGCACACATTCATGCATCCACACACATACACACATGCACGACTCCTCAGCTCATCCGTGCTCTCGTTGATCGCTGATGTGACTGACGCTGCTGGCAATCCACTGCTTTCCTGTAATCTTTCTGATCCGAGCGGGAAATGACCACAAAGAAGGATGTGCCAGTGTGCACACTCTCATGATCATGATCCCAAGCTCAAGCTTCGAGGATTTCGAAGCCTCGACCCCAGTACTCCGTCCGCTTCGAGAGGGAACGGGTCAAGCGGTGGCGGGTTCGACGACGAACCACTTGCGGAACACGAGCTCCGGATCGTACTTCTTCTTGATCACCCGGAGCCGCTCGTAGTTGACCCCGAAATTGGCCTCCGCCTTCGTCTTCGTCGCCGCAGCGGGGACAGAGCCATCTGCGGAGAGCGCCTCGCTGTCCGGGCCTGTGTGGTCGTGGTCGTGCGCGCCGCCGCCGACGATGACGACGACGACGACAAAAGCCAAACATCGCCTCTGCCTCAGCGATCCTGCAGACAAAGCAGAAGGGGGAAAAAGAAGACGCACTGTAATTCCCGTACCCCACGTGCTCGTGCTCGCCGGTCTTGCTGATGAGCAGGGAGACGAGCTCGTGCACGGCGTCGCGCGAGTAGGCGAACGCAGCGGGCGAGTCGTCCGTGGTGTAGACGACGGTGAGGATGTTCGGCGCGAGATGGCGGCGGTAGGCGGTCGCGGCGTCCGGGACGGCGTTGACCCGGGCGAGGGGGAAGTACTCCATGAGGAGGCCGATGGTGTACGTGTGCGACTCGGACGGAGAGGGTGCGGAAGAGGGCGCGGAAGAGGGGGAGGGGGAGCGAGCAGAGAGGGCGGCGACGCGCGCGAAGACGTGCGGGAGGCGCGTGCGGGGGAAGGGCTGTGGGGCGAAGCAGCCTTTCATGTAGACGTTCTGGCCAGGGGCGGCGATGTGGTTCTGGAGCGTGTTGAGGACTTCGTAGGGCTGTTCTTTCGCTAAGTCCGTGACGGGCTCTGTTGGTGGAGATGCAGACGAGGGTGTAAGTGAGTGAGTGAGCAAGCGGGGGGAGGTGGGGGAGGGGAAGAGGAAGGGGCGTACCGAGATCGTAGAAGGCCTTGAAGTTCACGCGGCCTTCGGCTTCTGAGCCGTTGTAGAAGACGAAGAGAACGATGACGGGCTGGACGGCGCTCTCGTCAGTTCACGATGCAAGGGTCCACCGGGGCGGGAGAGGACATGCCTCGCGGTCGGGCCCACGCGTGAACACTTCGATCATGCCCTCCTTCTCAGAGGGGCCATTCTCCCACCATGCCTGCGTGACGTCGAGAAGAGCCTCAAGCTTGTCGGGAGAGTAGATGACTGTGCCGCAGAAGACGGTGCGGCGCTGTGGGTGCAGCTGGAGGACGAACTGGGTGACTACGCCGAAGTTCGAGCCCGCTCCGCGGATGCCCCAGAAGAGATCAGGGTTCTCTGACGCGCTCGCGGTGAGGATGCTGCCGTCGGCGGTGACAACTGTGGCCTAGAGGTGAAAGAGTGCGTCAGCTAAATGTCGTGCACTGGTGAGCGACGGCGAGCAGATTGCACACCTGCACGAGGTTGTCTATGGCCAAGCCGTACGCACCGCTGAGCCATCCGTAGCCTCCCCCAAGAACAAGTCTGCGACGATGTTAGACATCGCTTGTGATAAGGGTCTCCGATACGTACCCACCGACTCCAGTCTGAGACAATGCACGTCAGCCGCAGAACTCGGAGAGGCACTCGAACATCGAGATCGATGGACACCTACGTGATTCACAGTGCCCCCGACAGTAGCAAGACCATACTGGATCGCGGTTTTATCGACGGTCTCCCAGATCGCGCCCCCGCCGACGTATCCGAGCTTCTTCTCGGCGTCGACGGTGACGCCGTTAAGGTATCTAGAGAGGTCGACGACGAGGCCGCCCTCGCTCGAGGATGCGCCGGCCGCGTTGTGTCCTCCGCCCTTGATTGCGATGGGCAGATTCGCCTGGCGGGCGTAAGTCACTGCGCGAGAAACGTCCTCGGCGTCTTTCACAAAGGCGACGACGGCCGCCTTGCGCGCCGCGTTCTTCGCCCACCGCGCGATGGCGTTCTCATAACCCTCGTCGCCGGGGGTCAAGATGTCACCCTTGAAGGATTCCTTGAATGCGTCGAAACTGGTAGACATGTCTATCAAGATGTGAGTAGTAATGGTACGTTGGTGTTCCTGTAGCGAGCTTGCCGCAAGGCTACACTTACTAGTACAGGTCGATAAGCTGCTGAGGTGAGAAGGCTGAGAACATGGATGGACTCAACTGAATGGGTCGCGGTGAGTCATATTTTCAAAACTCACATGTGCCTTTGCATTCCGTATTGAGTGGTCGGATTCCCAGAACTGGGAACTGAGCACTCATCGCTTACAATGGGCTCGAGGTTGGTACTTAATGGAACCATGATCCGATAGTGCTGCCAGTGAGCGGCCAGTCTGGGGCATGCATAGCAGCGCTGTGTAAAGTGCAGCTTGACTGTTACCACAGCGGGTAGTACTACTTAGTAACTACAAGATTATCGCAAAGACTACTAGTAGGCGCTCCGCCGATGCACTGGCTATGGGTGGCAACTATGGGTCCACCAGACTCGTCGCTACGAAGATGTTCTGCTCACAATCGACTTCGTGCACTAGCTGCTGTACTCGCTCTATTCCAACACAATGACGCGTTGGACATATTCGTCATGACGTCGCTGTCGAAGGCAAAGTGCGTGCAACTCATCGTTCAACGGAAGAGACCCACCAGTGATTAACTATCCAGGCTGCTTGAGGCTCAGTTCTCAAACGAACGTGGACGCTCAGTTCAGCTCCTTCGACTCTCCGACGTTGGATTCCAAGTCTACCGAGGTAACCGCTCTCTCAAACAGCAAACCTGGCGGTGATATGGGCTACCTGATAGTCATTCTGGTTGCCAATCGGCCAATTTTCATCAGTATTATGACTAGCCTCCCGTCTAGCACAGAGGCGTCTGGCGGTAGCACGTCTACCACCATCGCAACGGAAGATACCAACTCTGGTGACCATGGCGCATTCAACGGTGGCCGACCTTGTGGTAAGTCAATCTGTCATAATCCAAGGTGAGGTTCAAGTAATATAAGCGCTCAGAATCAGCTTCGTGGGCTTGGTGTTCTTTGTGTACCTTGCGGGATTTGCATGAGTGGCATCAAACTTCGTCTTAGAGACTCTGGCCAATTATCGCGGTTGTTCCTCTGTTGGAGTTATAGTGGGCGCGCCAGCATTGCCGTTGCACTGATATGATGCTGGGTCAATCCATTTCTCGTCATTCCGTTGTCTCGAAGCACTCTATTCGGTCGCTTCTCAGACTAGCTCAAGCTGCTACAAACGTATCGAAATCAATGGCAATTACACCACTAGTACCAGTCGCAATCACAAGAGTGACGATCACTTCAGACCCAAACCTAAGTAGTCCGTTCCTACTATTCTTTTGCTTTACAGTCTCAACACCCCATCACCTCATCGATTGGGCTCCTCTGCGCTACTACTAATTGATCCCTTCTCCAACACACTGCTACTGATCGATCCCTTCCCCACTCGGTCGCTGCTGGGATGGAGCGTCCGTTCGGCGTCCGAGGGTTGCCACGACCCAGGGACCGCCAAACTGCAGTGCTGCATCTTCTCCACCTCGTCCGTAGTCTGGTCATTGAACACGCTGCCGAGCTCCTCCAGAGACTTGTGGGCGGTCTCAGGGTAGACGAAGTAGACGAAGATACCGGAGATGACGCAGAAGCCCAGGAGGAAGAAGTAGTAGCCACCCCCGATGGACGCGAAGAGGGGCGGGGTAATGAACGCGATGACAAAGTTCGACACCCAGTTCGCCGTCGTGGACAGAGCCATACCCTTTGCACGGGCGCGCATAGGGAAGATTTCGGCGCCCAACAGCCACGGTCCCGGACCCCACCTATCACATTGCGCATGTTAGTCGCTGGTGTATCAAATGATAAACGAGCGACTCACGTAGCTCCATAGAAGAACAGGTAGAGGCACACCGCTGATTCGCATGTCAGCAAGCAAAGTGGGGTCATGTCAATAGGAGACCGACCTGCAAAGATGCCATTCGCTCCAGGCATACGCGCGTTGCCGCTGGGCAAGGAGTCGACATAGAACTGAAGGCCACCAACGACGGCGAGAGCAGCCGCGAGCGTGATACTCCCCGTGATCAAGAACGGTCGCCTCCCAAGCTTATCGATTCCGAACATAGCCGGCACCGTTCCAGCACAGTACAAGAGCGCTGCCGCCGCCGCATACAATAGCGACTGCTCGATAGTGAACCCGGCGCGGAGGAGATTGGAGGGGAGGAAGTACAAAATCGCGTTGATGCCGTTGAACTGGGCGAAGAACTGACAGGTGATGCCCATGACCGTGCGGCGGGTGTACTGGCGGAAGACCTGGCCCCATGACGCTTCGCCCATCGCCTCCTCGAGCTTTACGGTATCGCAGATATCCTGATGCGTCGCGCGCACATGCTCGTCGTCGACGTTCCCGTCCGCATGGAGGTCCGCGAGGACCCGCAAGCCCTCGTCGAGGAAGCCATTCTTGATCAGGAAACGGGGCGTCTCGGGGATCACGAACGACCACAGGAAGAGAACGAGCGCCATTGCCGCCTGGAGGATGTACGGGCCCTTCCAGGAGATCTCGTGCGGGAGGGTGAAGAAGAACGCGTACCCCACCCACGCGGAGAGCGCGTAGCCCGCGTTGAGGCAAATATACTCAATCGATATAAAGAACCCGCGCGCGTGCCCTGGTGCAATCTCGCACTGGATGATTGGCACCGTCATCGAGAGGATGCCGACGCCGACGCCCTGCAGCGTGCGCCCGACGATGAGACATGCGAGGTCAGGCGAGACGACCTGAATGATGGAGGCGAGAAAGTAGACGATGCCTCCAAGGCGGAGTGACGCGCGCCGCCCGAGGACGTCGCATATGTACGCGGCGGCAAGGGCGGCGACGAACGCACTGATGTTCAGACATGATACCGTGATCGCTGTGTGCCGAACAAGGGTGAAGTAAGTCAGTCTCAGGTGTGGGTGATCCTGGAGTTTTGGTTGCGCACACGCCGCGGCGACGAGCAGGCATGGGAGGTATGAGGTTATGAGGAAGACTCAATACGCGTACTCACCTTGGACGTAGGGATCGACACCCGTGTTGTCCGACTGCACTTGGTCCAGCGTCACATCCTTCCCGAAGAACCTGTGGATGAACGGCGGCTGAACTTGAAGCGAGGCAATTGCGCCCTGGCTGTACCCGAACATGGCGTCGCCCAGTGAGGCCAGCGCCGAGGAGCTGATGAGGAGTGACCGCCCGACCATCCACCTGGGATAGCGAGCGGTAAACGTCTTGGGACGGATGGTCTCTGAAAAGGCGCCCATGCTTATCCGATGATTCGCAAGGCGTAGGGGTGAAGCACAGTCGATACCTTGAGTTGTGACGCTCGTTGATTATACATACTTTAGTGGGAGGCTGACAATTGCTCGGGAGTGGGGGCTGACAGACATGGCCAAACTGACCCGCTACAGGGTTCAGGTTTTAGGCCAGATGGAAATGTCCGCTACTCTCGATCGAGGCTTCAGCTTCAACGTCAACCCTCATTGATAATTGCGGAGTTCACAATGGAACCTAACCGCATGTTGGCTACAATGGGCGGAACGCAGACTAGTATACAATGTCATTCGACTCTGTTGCGATCCAGCATTGCAGGAATCCAAGAAATGTGCATCCTACGAGTCAACGCAAACGAGCACGGCAATGGATCGGAGCAAAGAGGCGACAAAGGTGAGAGGGAGAGGGAGAGGATGGGTGAATGAGTGACGGTTCAGTTTATTGGGATTCATGTATTCCTTCGAGCTTGAAGGAATCCAGCAAAGCCTGAGCCTTGTCCGAGCGCACGGTAAGCCGGCACTGGAAGGGAACAGGGTGGCTACATCGCAGAGAATGTGGTCAGCCACTTCTTGAGCTAACCGAAGATGGAGATAGACATACCTAATAAGTGTTCCCGATCCCTCCATCGAAGGCTCGATTATATTGCCAGTCGGGTCGAGAGCCTTCTCAACGTTATATACTTGCAGCGTCATAGCTAGCGCCGCGAAGATCGAAGCCTCGGCGAAGAAGATGCCCGGGCATTTCCTGGTGCCCGGCGAATTAGCCATGAACCCGTACTGGCAATGAAGGGCAATGGAGCCTACCTCCTGCCAAAACCGAACGCGAAGTCGCGGGGGTCGCACTCGGCCGGCATTTCGGACGTAGCGATGAACCGCTCCGGGTTGAAAGTCATGGGGTCTGTATAGCGCTGCGGGTCGTGCAGGATGTTCCTATACACGCCAGGACACTCATGAGAAAGGACTAGGATATGACGCATCGAACAGTGTTCGGAAACGCACCAGATGTTGGCCATGACGAGCGTGCCCTTGGGTATGTAGAAGCCTTCGTGCACATCATCCTCAGTGAGCATGTGAGGGAAGCCTGTGAAAGCATTTATCAGAACGGGTGAACAACCTGACACGGGGTCGAGGGGCTTACCCATCGGCGCCACGGGAATCCAACGGAGGATCTCCAGGTAGACCGCGTTGAGGTACGGAAGGCGCTCCTTGTCTGCGAGAGTAGGCATCCGGTCGGAGCCAACGACCGCCTCAAGCTCAGCTTGAGCTTTGCGCTGCACCTCAGGGAAGCACGCCATGGCCAGGAAGGCGCTCATGATAGACGAGACAGTCTGGAGGGCGAATCAAGTGGATCAGCTGCGGAACCAACGTGCTCGACAGGCCTGCTACTCACAGTGTCGGCGCCACCTGAAGGAGCATGGAGCATGTGTCTCGTTAGCGGGCGTAATGAAATGCAGGGCGCAGTTGGGCGGCGTACCAGCGTAGAGGGACGCCGCGGCGAGCTTAACAAGGCGTTCCTTTTCGGGATCAGTGTTTCCCTCAAGAAGGGTCGACGTGAAGCTAGGGAGCGCCGTGCCAGCAGCCTAAGCGCGTAGTATGTCAGTGTAAGAGAGGTATCGGGGCAAGGAGTCCATACAAACCATTTGTTCCTTGACCCAGCGGTACGGAAGGTCGACCATCGCGTCGAAAGTCTTGCGGTACTCTGCGACCTTCTTCTTCCACCCCGCACCAGGGAACCACGCAGGGACGTACTTGACTAGATTGCATTACGCTTATAGCAGCATATTCGGGGCAAGGAACGCATTAACGCATTTCAACTCACGAATCGGGATGATATCTGCGAGGAATGTGCCGGGAGCCACGACGATAGCAAACTCTTCCATAGACTTGTCGACGGTCTTGATGATGACATCGTCCTCGCTCTTGGACCTGTAGCCGTACCCAATCATTACGATAATGGCACCAGCAAGCCTGACAAGTCGCCAGATTCGGTCAGATTGATTGCTGCAAGGAACACTGCGACGCGGAAGAGGCGCAAATGAGATAAAGAACACGCACTTCTGCACCTCTCGACCAAGCGTGTCCGTTCGGCTGTTTAGCCCAGAGAGGAACTGCATCGTCTCCCGTTCCACAAGGGAGTGGAAGCGCTCGACGCGCTTCGAGTTTCCCATCACCGTTGCGAGGAGTTTGCGCATTTCACGCATTCGGTGGCCCGCAGTTTGCATGATCATGGCGCCACTCCAGCCGACCATGTCGCCGCCCACGGGGAGGGGCCCTCGACTTGAGTAAATCGCGCTCTTCTTTTCGAGCATGTCCATGGCGTCTTTGGCCGTGTTGAGGATCACATATGTTTGCCCGAACAAGGAGAACGATAGAATATTGCCTGAAGCGATGTCAGAGGCGAGAGCAAAAGCTCAGGGAACAGAATCAAACACACCCCATCGTTGACTCCAGTTGGAGAAGTGGTGCCATTGGTAGCTGATAGGAATGTCGAGAGCGCTACCGAGGAAAGGCAGACCTCGGGGACCAGGCGGAAGTGGGCCCAGAGGAGGCTTCCGGAAGATACGGGAGACGAGGATGACCCCGAGGAAGAGTATGAGAAGATTAAAGGCGTTCATCGTCGCTATATGACACGCCTTGACGCTATGAGACAAAAGAAGGTGGGGAGTCGGTGGGGATGGGGAGAGGAGAAGTCGGCGGGAGAGTAAGGATGAAAGGATCGACGGTGCCAACAAGGGCAGACTGGTTGAGCGGAATAACCTCCATCTTCCATATATATATATAAGACCTCGTGAAGATCTCGAGAAGGGCGTTAACGTTATGGACTCACAGTCTCATCTAGAGAAGGGCTGCGCTGCCACTCTATTGGTAATCCCCAGGTCCTCCGGCCCAGTCCCATGCAAGGCACTGCCACAGGATCAGAAACTGGATCAAGGACCCTCCTACGTAGTACGAATCCTTGATGGAACTCGCCGCTCGTGAACGCCGGTTTGCAGGGAAGCATTCCGATGTCGTGTGGTGGATGGAGACGCCGGGCAGACGGTAGATTGAACCTTTTCAAGGCAGATAAGCCCTCGCAGTTGTGGCACGTATTTGATCCTGCTGAGATGAGATACCTTGTCCAGGCATCTTTAAGACGACTCACTCCTTCCAGCTTCCTGTATCAAACACTGGCTGAGCCGGGCAGGCTGAGTTCCATCCTGTTGTTCTAGCACCAGTCTCGCCTGCAACTGACTTGTTTGTTATCCCCAGCTCAGAGGGAAGCCAGAGCTTTCCAGAGGCGCGTTATTATGCCCATGAATCCGCTAACACTACCTAGCCGAACGGTATGTTGATACTTCTCGGAAGTAAACTCCCACTTGATGCGCTTTAGTACCCCGAGCCGAGATGCGTCCGTTTATCACAAGCGACCTCCCTGCGTTGCTCGTCCTGATCCGCCAACGCAGACAGACCGCATGCGACTCAAGCGGCTCCTGAACGCCGCAACGCATCCAACAATCTGGGAACACGGTCCATCTACGCAAGACTACCTTCTGAGCATGGCGGGGCGGCGACTGCTGGCAGACACCCCGCTGAAATCGCACCTGCCTCTGTGCACGCCCGCTTCGCCCTTGAACGGCCTACGCATCTTCAAGTATATGAGCGGCGGTATGGGCGATTGGTGTAACAAGGAGTTAGGGCAGAAAGACTGAATTGAGTGGACACTCACCGGCCGGTACTCGGCGTTGAGTGGCCCCCGAGTCCCCGACTAGCTGCGATAGTGATTACTGCACAGTACCGACGCGTGTCTCGGGTGTTGAACCATGTAATCATTGGATGGGATAAGGTTACCAGGGGAGCAGGCACCTATGTACCTGCGCGCACTCTGATGCCCTGCAAAATTTGCGGCCTAGGCCTAGCGCTGATTCCTGAGGGCTGAAGCGCGGGCCCGTTGCGGAGGGAGAGAGACTTGGCTACTACTATATTGCCAGCGTGGACTAGTACTTAGTAGTACTTACTAGAGAGTGCTCAGGGTGGACGGTAGAGCGCATATAGCTAGCTCGCGCGTTGTCGTAGTAGGCGGAGTTCGGAGTCGTCATCACCAATATTGTTGGCATCGAACAACGAGCGTTGGCGGCGGCGTGCAATGGGGTGCCGCCACAAAGCGACGAGTGAGCAAATGATGAGGTGTCCAGTTATAAATGGCAATCATCTAAATTCGTGGCGCTAGCCAATTGCGGCCCGCCGTTCCCATCATCCAGATTGGATCTGCGCTAAACGCAGGTTAGCCTGAAGGCGCCGTGGCCGCCCATAACGTATAAACTACATGGAGCTACACGGGCGTCGACTATGTATCAGAAGTGGATATGAGAAAGAGAGGGAAGGAGAGCGACCATCGCATCCTGCGTGTGAGTCAAGTAAGGCGGATGTGTGTGTTTCGAGAAAGGTTCAGCGGTAATCTGGTCATGTTCATGAAGGGGCTGACACTTGTGCGTCCGCATGCCGGCATTCGAATTTCGAGATGGGAACGCGAGAAAGCAAAGGCTTCAACGCATGGGCCTCATCGGCAGTACAGATACCCAAGGGCCGGAGGTCGCTGAGTGGCCTCTACGAGAGACGCAGTGTCAAGATAAATATTGGAGTCTATGAATCCTGAAAGTCGAACTATATACAATTCGTCATACACCAGATGCGACGAATGCGAGGGAATGACTGGCAGGGGGATGGGGGAAAAGGAGTGTGAGACCCATCAAGCAAGGGAGTGCACGCTATGTCTGAAAGACTCGGCGGGGTTCCTCTCGAAACCCACCCAGCATAGAAACGGTGGGAGGGAGGCCGTCCCTTGGCAGGTCAAGTTGCAACCATGGGTCGAGTCTGACCCCAATCGTCCGTGAAGATAAGTCAGCCAAGCGCAATCCAAAGAGAATGTGGTCGGATACACCGTAGATGAGTTGGGCGCATTGGGCGAGGACAGGAGTTCATTCGGATGAAATGAGGCCAAGTCTGTCATTCAATGGTGCTGTTCCTGGAGAGCCATCAAGAGGCTCTCAGCCTTGGCTGACCGAGGCTTGATCTCGCACTTGAACGGAGGCGGGTGGCTGGAAGAGGAAAAGATGAGACTCCGTCAGCAAGTAATTGGGACCACAAAGCAACAAAGGAGGAATACCTGACAGTGCCACCGGTGTACTCCGTGGAGGGCTCGACGACCATGCCGTCCTCCACCACTTTGGACACCTTGAACGCCGCAAGAGACATGGCGATGGAGAGGAAGATAGATGCGTCCGCGAGCTGAAGACCAGGGCAGATACTGAGGGGGAAAGGTGGCAATCAGTGATCTCGTATCTTGGTGGCATGTATCTGAGTAATATAGTATTCACCGACGACCGAAACCAAAGACCAGGCTGCGCGGGTCCTTCTCAGGCTCGCGGGTGGCAGTCGGCATGAAGCGCTCAGGGGTGAACGACATGGGATCGGAGTACGTTTCGGGATCATGGGCCATGCGCCAGATGTTCGGGATGACGATCGTGCCCTTGGGGAGATAGTATCCGGCGTGTACATCGTCCTCGATTAGGCGATGGGGGATAGCTGTCAGATTGTAAGGCAGGCCATCAGACACGGCCGAAGTGCAGAGAGCAGCGTTCGGCAGCACTCACCTAGGGGCGCGACGTTGTTCCACCGGAGAACCTCAAGGTAGAGAGAGTGCACGTAGGGCAGGTTCTCACGATCTTCAGCCGTAGGTAGGCGATCGTTGCCAATGACCGCGTCGATCTCCGCCTGTGCCTTCGCCTGGATTTCAGGGTGGATGGTCATCGCAAGAAAGAAAGAGTAAATTGACGACACGGTCTGCAAGACAAGAAACAGGGCACGTGAGCGTGTTTTGAGCGGAACACTGATGACCGTTTGAAAAGAAACATACCGTGTCGGCACCGCCGGAGTAGAGCGAGGATGCCGTGTTCTTCACGAGCTCTTCACGCTCCGGGGTAATGTCGCCCTCGAGGTTAGTCGAGCTGAAGCTAGGGATCGCAGTTCCAGCGGCCTAGGAAGAAGCCCCAACGTTAGTAGTGCTCGGACGTTCTTCGGTCAAGCTGACCTGTCACGTACCATCTGCTGCTTGACGAAGTTGTGAGGCTGGTCGCACATGAGGTCAAGCGTCTTACGCCAGGCGGCGGCCGTCTTCTTGAAACCCGCGCCAGGGAACCACGAAGGAATGTGTTGAACTATTAA
Organism: Lignosus rhinocerotis TM02; assembly: GCA_000743315.1. Lineage (NCBI taxonomy): Eukaryota > Fungi > Basidiomycota > Agaricomycetes > Polyporales > Polyporaceae > Lignosus > Lignosus rhinocerus. The sequence continues at coordinate 23,952 of KN050131.1, forward strand.
TTTGTGTGGGTAAGAGATGCAGTCTGCGCGCCTGTCCGGCCGAAGGGTCAATGGAGACATACGAGGAGGGATGATGTTCGCGAGGAACGCGCCCGGGGCCGTGCAAATGGCAAACTGCTCCATGGCCTCGTCCACGGTCGCCACGAAAGGGTCGTTCTCAGCCTGAACCTTGTATCCGTGGGACATGGTCAAGATTATCGCGCCGGCGCACCTGAGCCACACGAAACGTCAGTCGCGCGCCCGAACACATGCCTGGTGACGAGAGACGTACTTGCGGATGTGCTTGAGGGGGTCACTGGGTTCACGGTACAGATCGAGAAGGAAGTCCCGGTTGCACGAATCCACAAGCGGGTTGAAACGCTCCATGTTCTTCTTGCTGCCAATGAGCTGGAAGATCATACGCCGGTACTCGCGGAACTTGTTGCCATAAGGGAGCAGGGCAAGGGTGCGGTTCCAGCCGATAAGCTCGCCACCGACCGGGATGATGGGGCGAGAGGAGTAGATGGAGCTCTTCTTGTCAAGTAAATCAATGGCGTCCTTGGCTGAGTTCAAGATGACGAACGGCTGACCCAGGAAAGTCACCGAGATTATATCACCTGTGAAAGAACGTCGTTAGCGCGGAGCGCGCAGGCCATACAGACACAGCTGCGGGGACTCACCCCATCGCTCGCCCCATTGAGCGAATGTCTTCCACTCATGGCTCACGGGCATGTCCAACATGTTCCCGATGATGGGGAGGCCCTTGGGACCAGGGGGGAGAGAGCCTCGAGGCTTCTTGGAGAAGAGGCGGTTCAAAAGAATGACCGCCACCAGGGAGGCGGCGGCGGCGAACAGAGTCGGGGTGTAGGCCATGGAGGGAGTAGTACAAGGGCCACGGAGGAGGAGGGGGAGGGTAATGCAGAACACCGTGCACAGCAGGGTGTAAATAAGTATGCTTGCTTAATAGGCCTATGTTCCCAGGAACCAGTCTGGGGTGATGCGTGGGGCACAGCGCTGTGCGAACTTGCGAAGCGCGGTAGGTTGGGCCACCAGCTAATGAGTGATCCGCCTCGACACCGGGAAAAATGTACGCTTGACAGATGGGGACAAGAGAAGGAAGGGTCGGTGTGCTGGCCATGGCGAAGGCGTCACGTATGTCTTGGAATGGGAAAGATTGTCCGTGCTGTCGTCGCCTTGGAAGTGAGTCGGGATTAGGCATTTCGATCTCCCTGCAAGATTGCATCCATGACCGACGCGGCGCCAGGCTTCTCTACAAGCGCCGGCAACCGCGCTCCCAGATAGTGACATGTTTTGTAGCTCGGGTCGCAAGGGACAAGCGCGTGGCCGAAAAGAGCCTGAGGTTTTTGTAGGTTGGCTCAAGCATCCAAGTTAATCCAATGCGTGGTCTGAGGTTTATGTAGGTTGGTTCAAGCATCCAAGTTAATCCAAACGGAGACTCGCATTGGCAACCGGCTTCTATAGATCAAATCGTCCACTTTCGATACGCCGAGTTCCGACTGTCGACAGGACGTTGGAACCGTAGTCTGTCGTCGGGGGCTGGACGCACTGCGCAGGGCCGAGATGTGGTCAGCGGCGCGACAGTACTAGACTGTTGAGCACTCACATGTCAGTTTGACATTTAGCAAATGAAAGAGTCCTAAGTTAGTGAGTTCTCATAGTGGGTTCTCAAGCTTAGTGCTCGCAGAAAGCGGGGGTTGCGGGGCGCCACAAGGTCGGTACGATTCAGACGGTACTATGTGGTTCCGGTGTTAGCTGACCGATCGTGAGTTCGCACTTCGCAGTCAAACTGCAAGTGCAGTGTCAACCTGTATCACCGGACCCGGAAATTATCTGGCATCCTCGGAGGTGACTGTCATTTGCGCCGGATTTACCAGCGTGAAACCCAGAAGGGATGAGAAGGTGTAACTGAAACTAGTGCAGAGTAGGAGGTGTGCAAGAACATGTTCAGACGATCGTCGTGGTCTACGTACTAGTAGGAACCTTGACTTGTAACCGAAGTCGGAAGTGGGAAGGACAGTGCACTGTGCAGTGCATTCGGCTCGTACCGAACATCTCTTCTCTGACATTTCTGAATCTTGACTAGTGTTTCCCCATCCATGGATTCTCGTTAGACATCTAATGTACTTGCAACAGTCCGGGATGATGCCTCTCTCACCCCGACACTCCGAACGGTAGTATTGTACTGCGAGAAGATCGAAGGTTTCGCGAGCTCTGCGCACCGAATTCACCAGGGTACACGAAGTGCTACATCTCCGTGCCGCCTCTACATTCATCTAGCGGCAAGGATGATGCGTGTTTGCGGCCTGCTCGGGTGGTCGGGATGCCTTATGTTTCGTGCCCGCTGCCAGGAGACGAGAAGCTCCCCGAGAGAGACTATCGATGGGAGATGAAGAGCGCGATGAACAGGGGCTTATCTTTACAGGCTGACTCGATGGCCATCGGCAAGTACTGCAATCGCAAGTTGTCCTCTGTCTTGCTACCATCTGCAACTTGAACTGACAGAATGCCTGGTCGTATCCAGAACAAGGTAAGCTCATCTCATCTGCCATCTCTTGCTATCCTCAGCCTGAACGTGGTCTCATTCGCGTCATCCGACCACAGGCTGCCCTCATCACAGGTGCCGGATCGTAAGTGATCGCGCTCATCCTCTTCTACCCCCTCCTATTCCCTTTTGTACTATGAACAACGCTCAACCTACCACCACCCTGCAGGGGCATCGGACTTGAGTCGTCGCTGCTCTTCGCCAAGGAGGGCGCAGACGTTCTCCTTGTCGACATCAACCTTGCAGCAGCCGAAAAGACCCTCAAGCTTGTCCAGGAGCGCTATCCCAATGTCAAGGCCGCCGCAATTAAGGCAGATGTTGGGAAGGAGTCCGACGTAAAGGCGGCGGTCGACAAGGCTGTCGAACTCTTCGGCCGGCTGGACATCATGGTGCGTCCCCGCCTGAATCGTGCATACCCCGTGTCACTCTCATCGCATCCTCGTTCCTCTTCCTCCTATGCGCGTTTGTCGCCACCCACTTGGGCGATGCGATTCTCGTCCCGGAATCCTCTCCTCCTGGTTCCTGCAATCTTTTGGGCGACATGCAGTTCAACAACGCAGGTGCGCGCCCGTACTCATTCATTCATCCTAATCCTCCCATACGCTCCTCGCTGTGGCGGATCGTCTCCACGCTTTCCCCCTTCCGTAACGGCATCGGCTCATGCTCGCCCTCTGTACTCACGTCATGCTCCTAAATAGGCATCATGCACCCCGAAGACGACAATGCGCTCAACACTGAGGAGCGCATCTGGGACCTCACGATGCAGATCAACGTCAAGGGCGTCTGGTGGGGATGCAAGTACGCAATTCTCGCCATGCGTAACAACCCCACCGACGAAGCCCGTGGCCTCCGCATTGGTGGCAGCATCATCAACACTGCGAGCTTCGTCGCGGTCATGGGCGCTGCAACACCCCAGCTGGCTTGTGCGTACATCGAGTTCGAGTCCTCATATGTCTTGGATATGGTTTCCTTTTTACCTTGATGGGCGAGAGAGCGTTGACCGTGCTGACTTCTCGTCGCTTGCCGATGGGTGATGTGCAGACACCGCCTCCAAGGTATGGATCTTACTCCTTTGACGCTGATTCTCGCTCAATCGAGCCGATCTGCAGGGGGCTGTCCTCGCGATGACCCGCGAGCTCGCCATGGTGCATGCCAGGGAAGGCATCCGAGTCAACTCGATCTGCCCGTACGTACAAGTGGCCCGTCCCTCTCTGAATGTATGCTTATGTGTCGCCTCCCATCACTTAGTGGGCCGTTGAAGACGCGTACGTACTAACACACGCTCATGCCCCTCGACCACCTAAACACGCAGCTGTTTTGTTTCGGCTCAATCTACCCGCACCGCTTTCTTTACAGCCTTGCTCATGGACTTCCTTGATACGGAGGAGAAGCGTCAGCGGCGCCTGGTTCACCTCCCGATGGGGCGATTCGGCGAGGCGATCGAAGTTGCGAAGGGTGCTCTGTTTTGTAAGTTCTTCATCTTGATTTTCGCACAAAGTTTGAAGTTCTCACATTTTTTGAATACAGTGGCCAGTGATGACAGCAGCTATATGACAGTTCGTTGCGGAACCTTCACCCCCAGCAGCACTGCACTCATCTGCTTCCACAGGGCACTGACTTCAAGGTCGACGGCGGCCTCAGTTCATGCTACGTGACCCCTATCGGAGAACAGATCCTACCCCCTCCTCCCAGCCTAGTCTGAAGGCATATGTCACGAGATCATCTAACACGAGGATGGTATCAAGGGTGTTTTTGCACATAGTGCTTGGAGTATATACATTGTACAGCAGACTACAGCAGACATATAAGTACAGAATACACCAACATGAATGGGTACATATGTTCCAACAAATGTTTCGCAGGTCAGAGCAAGTATTCAAGAGGTTTGGGTAGCAGAGCACTGACAGCTCGCGACCGGATCAATCATTCTTGTTCTTGTCAACAGCCTTGATTCGGTTGATCTCCTCATTGATGCTGGCATGGAGGCTCTTCTGAAGACTGGGTTTATAACCGAGCTTGAAGAGGATCTCGAAATGAACGAAGAACGGAGCAAGGACGAGAGCTACATTCGATACACACAGAGTCAGTGTCAGGGTAAGCCCAAGACTCGGCGCGGTGTTACGAACAGCCAATAAGGTTGTCAAGCAACGCAGGTGAGCGGCCCTCCGCGATGAAATGGCCGGCGAACTGGGCGATCCACGCGGAGAGATGCAACCATAGGGCATTCTTGATCGCGTCTGGCCTGTACGCATACGAAGCGGATGTGAGGGCGATGAGGATCATTTGGGGCGTGAAGAGGAACTATGATTTAGGAATGAGATTTACGATGGGATTTAGGATGGATGGACGCGAGGGGCCTCATGCACGTACTGCGGCAGTAGGCTCAAGGATATAATAGTACAGCAGGCATCCGATGGTCCAGAGACCAGACCAGTTGAGGTCAAATGCCAAGTAGTCGCTGATCACGGCGTGCACCTCAGGGAAAAAGGGTGGGACAGGGACACGAGAGCCGAGGACCAAAGCAGTCCTACGCGGACCTCGAGTGAGTGTCCAACTCTTTGCGAGTACAACAGACGGTATACTGACCAGAGAATGACGGGCACGAAGGCGATGTGGATGGCGACATTGATAGGATGGTCATGGTAAGCGCCGTAGAAAGTGAGCTGCCCAGCATCCTCGACTTGAGTGGTGACTTGGTTTGTCGACCTAGGACGCAGACGTACCTGATGTTTAACATTCAGGAGACCGGTGGAAGACATTGTGTGCGTGGTGACAAAGTTGCGCTGAGGGTGGGATACCAGAGTGAGAGATGATCAATGGATGCTGTAGTATGCTGTAATATGCCACCAGTGTTCCGAGCCATATGATTTAACCCTACTTAGCAGTGCCCCAATCAATGTTCTGGCTCACCGGCTAGAGTCGACGGTTGGCGCCAGAATCTGTTTGTCGGGGTTAGGGCTTGCGCACGTGAGTGGCACCACGTATGAGTCCAAGGAGGCGCCCATCATGATGCTACGCCTACTAGCTCCACGAGTCCGTACCCAGTCACGCATTCAGACTTATCCACATCGTCACCGTCCTGCACGCTCTTCTAGTCATACATCATGGTCAAGTCAACGCTTGTTGTACGGGCCTCGGACGCGCTGCCTCTTGCGGCCAGCGTAGATGACGAACAGGTCCGGTTGTTGTTCGGTCAGCGTTCTGTCCGTTATGTCATGCTAACTGCAAGCAGACAGAACAAGCCTTGTCCGAGCATAAGCAGCAAGCAAAACTCATCTTTCGGAGGATAGGGCCCAACTCGGAGCCGCGTTGCTCAATTGAAAGCGGGCAGTACACCTTACAGTGAGCATAGTCCCAAGAATCCATTCTCAGGACCCAACTGAACAGCTCCCCGATGCAGCTACTTCATCGCGGACAATGTCATCTACCTTGTCATCGCGGACAAGTCCTACCCCCGCAAGCTCGCATTCTCGTATCTAGACGAACTCTCGAAGGAGTTCCAAACATCTTATGGCGCGAAGGTGGACGGTGTACGGAAACCCTACGCGTTTGTCGGCTTCGGTCAGTGATGCTGTCCATCTCTTCTGAGCGCAACATTCGACATGAACTCGTGTTCTCGCGTTCGTACGGTCGTGCAGATACCTTTATGTCAAAGACGACAAGGCTCTATCAAGACACGCGCACCGCAGGCGCAGCGGGGAGTTCACACCTGGACAAACTGAACGACGAGCTGCAGGATGTCACCCGAATCATGACAAAGAACATGGAGGAGCTCCTATGGAGAGGCGACTCGCTTGACCGTACGTGCCGTCTGTCCAACACGTTTCTGTGGATCTCGGTTCACGAACCCACCGCTAGGCATGTCTCACTTGTCGACTTCCCTACGATCCGAATCGGAAAGGTACCGTCGTGCGGCCAAGAACATCAATGTGCAAGCGATGATTCGGCAGTACGCACCCATTGGAGCTATCCTCTTAATCCTCATTATCGTCATCTACTGGCGGTTCTCATGAGGAGTGACTGCTCTGGACTGAACGCGGTGTATTTTGTATCTACAACGTATAATTTGTTCTACCCTTTATTCTTTCTATTCTCTTTCTCTGCCTGTTGACGAACATCGTTTGCACGATTTAAGCTACTGGTGATGCTTTGTAGGAACATGGGGCATAAGGTATGTGGCGCCCCACAGGCCGGAAAGTCTGCGCCGGAATGGACACGACGTCGCTTAGCTGTGCAGCTGGATCTTGCCGCCGACCACGATGCAGGCACCTGCTCGCTGTACGCGGGTTCTCGGGTCCTGGGTATATATACACATAGATGATCATACATCCTTGCGATAACGGCGCACTCAAGCCCCAGCCTACTTTCGTCAACTGGACAATCGACACTTCTCTCCGTCCTCAACAGAATCGGCCGGGTACGCGACGCTGAACGTAAACGTTTTACATCGATTCGGGCGTAACATATTCACAAATACTGTTCGATCTCTCCTCCAGCTTCGACAATCAGACATACTGCTATCAGATCCTCGATTCTGAAGCCCCGCTCTCGCGATGAACCCTTACGTCTCTGCAGCATCTTTACACTCGCCTGTCGTGTCGCACTCGACACCGTACCCGCAGACTACACCCCAGCAAGCAGCGACGATCCACCCTGGCTCGATCACGTACACAACGACGGTAGGGGCGGATGGCCAGGTTGTATACCATCCATTCAAGTGCGTCTGCTTGTTTCTCGATCGTTTCATCAGCGGTATATTGATCGTCGCCTTCTGCCTTCAGAGCAGTGTCGGCAAGGTATGCTCGATCGCTGGTATTGGTATTCTCATCTTGGCCTCATCTGGGGCTTTAGCTACCAGACGCCCAACGGAATTGTGAGCGGGATACAGTGGATCCCCGCCGAAGCGACCTCCGTCCTCCCTGCAAATGCTACCCCTGCTGATGCTGTAAGATTCGTCCTTGTTAGTGTACATAGCGGATTTGTGACAGCTGTCTCATCATGCAGAATCTTGTAGCCTCTTTTGGTCGCAGGCCTGATGACAACAAGTCCTGGTATGTTCAATCACATTCTCCTGCATGTGCGATCGAGTATCTCGTATGTCCCGCAGGCGAGATGAAAACTACAGACGCCAGAAGGACGATGCCTCGCGACGTTACAAACGGTATGATGATGATGACCGTGACGAAGACGAATATTATCGACGCCCGCGCGAGCGCGAAGACAGACGTGACCGAGAGCATGATCGCGAACACGGGTTGAGCGGGTACGACCGCATACCTGGCGAGTACGACAAGTATGGCACCGCGGACCTCGAGCGGAGAATGGCGAACATGGACTTCAACCGACGGGAGAGGGAGCGCGAGCAGGAGTTGCGCGAACGTGAGCGCGAGCGTGAGTACGAGAAGGATCGCGGTGCACGTCCCCGCAGGGGTTCTTCCTACGGCGATCGACCCGCCAGCATGTACCAGGCGGCGCCTGGAGGCAACTACCCCCAGGCATATAGCCCGACGAGTTCTAGTGCGACGTACGTTGCTGCACCTGGAGGCAATTATCCCCCATCTGCTGCTTATCATCCCCCCTCGCCTCGTCCTGGTGAAGCCGTTCCACGTCCAGTCTCCCCCTATCGCAACCCCGTTGCTGTTCCTCGTTCTTCCTCTCCGTATCACGCCGCCCCTCTTGCACCGCGTCCTGTATCGCCATATCAAGCTGGGCCGCGTGCTGCCTCACCCTTCCAGGCTGCCGCAATTCAGCGTGCGGCATCTCCTTACGGTGGTGCAGCGATCCAGCGTGCGGCATCTCCCTACAGCGGCGCTGCTATCCCTCGTGCTGCCTCACCTTACGGCCGCGCCCCATCTCCGTACCACGGTGTTGCTGCTGGGGGTACCATCTACCCCCCTGGACACGTTCTCGAGGGCAAACCTCTCCGACCTAGCTCTCGCGCAGCCAGCCCGTACGCCCCTCCCATGAACCTGTACTCCAACCCCAACACGACTGCTGCAGGCTACGGCGTTCAGAACCCATATAGAGCTTCCTATGCGGGCGGGGGCATCTCCTCGCATGCTTCTCCGAGTATTGGGGCGGCGTCTCTTGACCCGACCCAACAGCAGAACATGCTCACCGTCCCAGAAGGCTTCGGACGCCCCCCGAATCGTGCGCAACCGTATACGCAGTTCGAGATGATGAAGATAGGCGATCTGGATGAGCTTCTGGACCAGATGCCGCGCATGCCTGCCGTCCTCATCCCGCACGACATCTACCACGAGGACTGGATCAGGCTAATGACTGTAAGTCACATTCCAAAGAGTTCTCTCATGTGTTACCTCCTCCCTTCCAAGCTTCCTGACCTACTCTTCTGTGCACACAGGACCTCGCTTTGGCCTGGGCCGGGACGATGCCTGTCCCACAATACTCGCCCGACGGCCGGCCGCCTAAACGCTCCACGCTTACCGCAGACCTGATTGACCTCTGGAACGTGTCCTTCTTCCTCGCGCGCGGCGTCGAGATGGTCCTCTACAAGGGCCGCGAGCGGCGCTCCGGCAGGTACGCAGGCGTGGTCGACATGCACCTCCCCGGGTTCGACCGCGTCGACGTGTCGTCACCGTCCGAGTCGGACGACTCCGACGACGACTCGCCGGACAGCCGCGATCGGTACCGGTATGGCGCGCAGGGGGGCGCATATGGCCGCTCGGACGCGGATGCGCGCCGCCGCCGGGAGCGCAAGGCGGAGAGAAGGAAGCGCAAGATGGAGAAGAAGATCAAGAAGAGGACGAAGGAGCTCGAGCGTACGTACGCGATCTACTTGCAGTGCGTCCCGCCCCAGGAGTGAGCATGGGAAGGAGAGGATACAACTTCGCAGATCTGGATGCATGGGAAGGGAAGGAAAAAGGAACTCACTGCCAATATTATATGTCAACCGTTAGACCATGTCTCGTGCACACGTCCGGTGTTCTTGTGTTGCCCTTGCTGTATCAATGTATGTATCGCATGTGAGTATCATTAGGTGTCCGATATGTATCACATTGCTCGCTCCAAAAACATGCAAGACGTAGAGCGCGCTTCGTAACAGCGATGAGCGGTACTGCTCTACTGATACATACCACAATGATACAGAGAAACAATTATACGTGTTACATATAAATCCATGTCCCCAGCGGAAGCAAAGCTTACCAGCGTCCTCCCCGTCCTCGTCCGCGGTTGTTATAACCACCTCGCGAGTTACCATACGAACCGCCCCCACCATACCCGCCGGTGTAGTTATTCTGGGCATAGGTGCTCTGAGGGGCACCACCATAGCCTCCATCATGGGAGCCATAGCTGTCACCACCAGTGTTGTATCCTTCCTGTCCCTGGTGGTCGTATCCACCTTGGTTGTAGCCGCCACCATAACCCCCACCCTGGCTGTTGTAGCCGCCGCCCTGGTTGTAGCCTCCGTCTTGATTGAAGCCTCCGCCGCCGCCACCGCCGTATCCGGCATATCCACCTCTACCACCTCGACCGCTGCCCTGTCCTCTTTGATTGCTGTATCCACTGTATGAAGAGGCACCGTTGTTGTAACCCCCACCGCCGCCTCGTGGACCACCGCCGCGACCACGTTGCGGCGCAGTGAAGTCGTTATACTGGTTCCGGGTATTGAACGCCTGCTGCTGCTGCTGGCCGCCTCCCCGGCCACGCTGCGACTGATACGACTGGTAGTTGTTGTTGTTGTAAGACGAAGACGAATGCTGCTGGTACTGAGATCCGTTGCCGTTCTGCCAGTCGTTCCCGCTCCCGTTCCTGAAGTCACGACCTTGACCATAGGAGCCACCGTAGCCGCCACGACCGCCGCGATCTGAGAAATGGCCCCCGCGCCCACGACCGGCGCCACCTCGTCGAGCAGACTCGAGGTCCGAGGCGGTCAGAACAGGAGCTGGGCGTCGTACACCAGGCAATAGCACAGAGCGATGAGGAGATAGCTGCTTCGGGAACAAGTAGAAGGCAGAGAGTGAGCGGTCGTTCTTGATGTCTGGTAGGTCCTGCGTAGGCAACGGAGTGAAGTACGTAGAGTCCGGTATACAGTCTGGGTTAGGTAGCAATGCACCGCTGATACCCTTGCTAACCTTAGGGTTCATCACGAGGGGCTGGAGAAACCTTCAGTATCGTGTAGAAGAGGTAGGAATGGGCATACCAACCTCGTCTTTCTTCCTCTTGCCATACAAGGCCTCCAGAGACGGGTACAACGCGTGTGCTTCGTAGACAAATAACACGTTGTTTCCCCATTTGTTACGTCGCTTTTCGTCATCGGAAAGGTTCCCATACCCCGGGCCCATGGCATCCAGAAGGCGCTTCTCGTCGATGAACGGCAATAGTGCGACACCCTGCCAAGCCATGCGCTTGCCATTCATATCGATCTGGAACGTGGAAGGATAGAAGTCAATGATCGGGGATGAATCGTCGGTCATCAGTTCGTGGAACGTCGCTGGGATGTGCTGCCGACTAGTGGAAGAGAAGTTTAGCATTGCTGGCTCTGTGGAGGAAGAAAAGGGGACAAAGTACCTTGCTGCTGGGAACACGCCCATAAGCTGTTCAAAGGGCTTGAACGGTTGGCCCAGAACGAAGTCGATATTCATCTTATCAAGATCTTCGAAATCGGCAGCGAAGGGCGCGAAGTGGAAGGGATAGTACCATTGCCATGACGGTGTCTGGTAACGTAAACCTTCAGCTAATGCACGGGATAAAAGATGCGTCAAACGTACGCCTTGGTAGTAGTACTGGAGTACCCAGGCCATACCCTCAACGTAACACTTCGTGACCCTGTGTTGAACAGGCATAAACAAGACGTCACATCACAAACGAAGCAACACACTCACTCTTTCCTGAAATTGACATCACTATGCTCGACACCGAATTTCTGGTTGTAATAACGTTCCTTGTATCCTGGTTCCCATAATCTATTCATTCACGACAGTCAACAACCCTGCACTTCACATAATCGTAGACGTGCGCACTTCACTGTGTCTTCTTGGTCCACTGTACCATCAGGATTAACCTTCAATGCGCGCGATGTATCTGCAGGTGCTTCTTCATCTGAGGGGACGACATCTTCAGCTTCTGCAACCTCTTCGTCAACGTCATCAATACTGCGCTTTACACCGCGCAATTCTGATCCATCGATCATGATAGAGTCCTCGGCCTCTGCAGGGATCTCCTCGCCATCGATGTCGTCATTCTGAACATCGTTCTCAGCGGGAAGAGTAGAATCGGTCGGCAAATCGGGCGGCACAGTCTCAGAGATTGTACTCGAAGTCACAGATGACAGGCCGCCCAGGCCAGGGATTCCGACATCATCGGCACTGGCGACCGTCGTGGTCACACTTGTAGCACTCGGAGAGGGAACAACAGCGACAACGTTCCTAGCAGTGGTAGATGAGGCTGTCGCGGATCGAGAGGCCTTCACAGGCACGAGAGCAGCCATCTCGGCCTTGAGCATCTCAGCGGCACTCATATTTGCTAAACGTATCGCATGTCTGTTCGCGACTATGTCTCGATTCGAACCCGCCATGGCCTGTGCGGCGGTAGGCGCAAAGGTAGCTGTCTCTGCGGTTTTCGGGCCGCCCAGGCCAATGCTATCAGCCTTTGCAGCGAAGTCGGGACGGGGTGGGAGGGTAGCAGGCGCAACGGGAGCTGAGGTGAGGTTCAGAGATGCAGCAGGGCCGACAGACGCCCCATTCGATGCCATCTCTTTTTCGATCTTGCGACGTTTGGCATTCTGTTCCTGACGCTCTTCGGCTACATAGACATCATGGTCAATGCCGACTGATGCTCGACAAACCGCTGGACACTTACCTTCACGCCGGCGTCGGAAAATCTCATCCTCACGCCTGGCAAGTCCCTCAAGAATGATCTGAGCTCTCGACAACTCTAACTGGCCGTGGTTGGTGATGTAGCCACCCATGCGTGGCAGCTCATTCCGCCAGATCTTCAGTAGAGTATCAATAGCACCTTCACGGATCTCAAGCGAGGGAAGATGAGGCAAAAAGTCGTTACCGACGAAGAAAATGAGGAGGACCCAATCGTCTATGGCCTGTTCAATATTGAACGGGAATGGCACCTGTGGTACGTTGAGTTCTGCTTCGAGATATTCGCGCAGGATTGCAACATCAAGAAATATGAATGGCTTCTTCTCTGGGGGCGTTTTCTTAATTTCAGCTTTCGTCCCCGTACATTGCGCTGCGTAGTGCCCTTCTTGCCCGCAGATTCGACACGCAGTACGGCTTCCCTCTTGATGGAAGACATCTTCGCGCAACACTCGGAAATGGGGTTCGTGAGTCGCGAGAGAGAGCATGATGAGATCGGCGTCCTGGGAAGACTTGAGATACAGAAACACATGGAATATGTTGAGGGGCACGCACTAGGCCATAGATGACATGATGGGTATTCGGGTCATGGCCAGGATTACTCCGTTGACGCCGTATGAAGTCCATGATCTTGTGTTCACCTTCCCCAGGAACGCTAGCATCGGAGATAATGACTTCGAGCTATTTGCAAGAGATGAGGGATTAACAACATGATGGCATGACCGGGTGAACGTACGTCTTTCCAACCGGGATCCTGGTTCATTTTCATAACTACCCAATAGCGAAGTGAAGCCGCAAGCAAGTCCATGAACGGGGTGCCTGGCGTGATGGCATTACTATCCCAAGCTTTCTTATTCTTCTCATCTTCACTCAGGGTCTTGCCCATAGCTAGATTCTTGGCGTCTGTGAATTGTTCGCGATGTCCGAATGGGAAAGACACACCTTCCCACAACGCGATTGACTCCTTGCGTGCCTCCTCCTTCTCCTTGGCCTCCTGAGCGGATCGGAAACGACGAGAGCGTTGTTGGTTCATCTTAGCTCGAGGAGCGACACCGTCTGCGAGAGATGAGGAGAGGGGTGATGACGGTGGGTTTGTGTGACTTACCTATAGCCATGAAGAGCAATCGACGAGGGCGGATCATGTTCACTACACGTTCGGTGTACTTAAAAATCTCCACCATCATCTCCTCTTCGGTTTCTGGGGCCGGCTATATCGTGGAGGTCAATCGCTCATCCAATTCCAAAATCCTCTCGGATTATCATACCTTGCCCTCCGGATGGGTACATGGATGAACCTATACATGGACAACGATTGAACGCGTGGAGAATGCCAACACAAGGTAGAAACTCACAATACCGTTCATGTCTAAGTACAAATTATCGAACTCGACTCCATTGGGATTGGGGTCGGAGATGTTCACTGGGACCGAGACCTCGTTACCTTCAGTATCCGGTATCTTTGTCTCTTCCGCCTCTATGACAGGTAGAACTGTGGGCATGTTGTTATTGGGTTGGGTTGGCGTCGGGAATAAGGCCAAACGTACCGATTTTAGGGTACTTTTTACTAAGCCAGCGGAAGAGGGCGGGAACACCCTGTGCAGTCATGTCAGCGCATTGAGAACGTATGAGTGGTATATATGCGTACCATGATTGTGCCCTACGACGCCCAATAGTATGTACTGGACTGAAATGAGGGAGAGAGCCTGTAATCAGACGGGGGACGGACGGGAGAGAGGATGAGACCTGTGGCTGCGTCGGGAGGCAAGGCGTCTTCCCGACTGATGTAAGCATCCATAGCAAGCGCTCATGAGCCACGGTCCGGATTGCGAGCGCTTGCGAAACTTGTCCTGACTCGATTCCAAGGTGTTCGCGTGTAGTAGCGCTTCAATTACTCCATCTATCCCCGCCACACTCACTGTGACCCCCGTATCCTCTCAGAAAAGTTGCAGAAAATTCTATGACGCCCGCAGCGACACTAGACGTACATCCTCCGAAAGGACCTGCAAATGGAGATGCTCCTGCTGGTCAGCAGAAGTCGCAGAAACAGATGTATGGTTTTTATTCGCATCGGTGTTCTCCCGCGAGTCGCTGAGCTTGCATCTCCCCAGGACAAAGCAGGAGCGTCGTGAACTCCAGGAGCGACAGCGCGCTGCAAAAGCTGCGAAAGCCGCTGCCAACGGCGTGAATGGGAAACCGCAGGGCGGAAAGTCTGCGAACCAACCTGCTTCTGCCGGCGGTGCACCGAGTAGGAGGGCTGGACGTGTCTCCGATGCCGCGTCAAAAATCCCCTCTGCAAGCGTCGTCAAAGCTGCAGAGAAGATGAAGGCCGGTCAGGCATCTGCTGCTGATCAGATCGCGAAGAACCAGGCTCGAGGGCTCCTCATCTTCTCCCACTTTGGTTTGCCTAAAACCGTCAGTTCAGCCAAAGGCGACATTCACCCTGCCATCGCTCGAACTGCCCTCCAAATCTCGTCGTTCAAGATCACTGGTGCAAATGCGCGATGTATAGCTACGTTGACCGCCTTCAAAACGGTGCGTGATATCTGTTCGGACCTGCTAGTGCAGGGGATTCATCGACGCACAGGTCATACAAGACTACGTTACACCACCTAATAATACCCTTTCTCGTCATCTCATGACATACCTATCCCCTCAAATCAGTCATCTAGTCGCTGCTCGACCGATGTCGATTACCATGGGCAATGCCATCCGACAACTAAAGCTAGATATCAGCGGGTCTGATATTGACCTTCCGGAGCAGGATGTATGTCCATCCCTTCTCTGTTTACGTGGCCCTCAATCGACTGGTCTCCCTCCTCACAGGCTAAGGACGCGTTGTGCCGGAAAATAGATACATATATTCGCGAGCGGATAATCATAGCAGATCAGGTTATTCAAGAGACGGCGGGAAACAAGATCAAGGACGGCGATATTATCCTAACATACGCCAGGCACGTCTCGCCTTGTTCCATCGGATAGTCCCTCTTATCTCGCGCCCCATAGATCATCGGTCGTGGAGAAAGTCTTGCTTGAGGCTCACGCGTCGGGTCGCAGTTTTTCCGTCATCGTTGTCGATTCCAGACCGATGTTAGAGGGTCAATCTATCAGCTCACAGTCTTCGGTCTGATACTGACCTACCTCCATCATCCAGGGAAACGGTTAATCGCGGTTCTTTCCGAAGCAGGGATTCAGTGCACATACGTTCTCCTTCCGGCCATGGGCTCCGTCATCAGCGAGGTCTCGACAGTCCTCGTCGGTGCCCACTCAATACACACGAATGGAGCCGTGTACTCACGTGCCGGAACGGCTCTCGTCGCCATGATGGCGAAACAGCATTCCGTTCCCGTCGTTGTCTGCTGCGAGACTTATAAATTCTCGGAGAGCATCCAATTGGACAGCTTCACGAAGAACGAGCTAGGTGAGTCTCATGTCACGCTGTCGGTATACAATTCATATTTATGGCTCCTGAAGCACCATTGGGCGACCTGTTCTCATCGTACCCTAACAACAAGCCCCGCGAATCCCTGACGCTTGAGAACCTGCCCAATCTCGAGATCCTCAATCCGCTTTATGATCTCACCCCACCAACATGCATTACGGCTGTCGTCACTGAGGTTGGTGTCATACCGCCCAACTCTATCAGCTCAATACCCGTCGCCCTTGGTCGATTGTTGTGATGTGGCGTCTGCATCGCGTTTCTTGTCGTGTCATGTTTTGTTGTTCGTGCACATCGACTCATTTCACTCGCATCTGCATCTGCATTGCATCCTGTGCTCTCATATCTTTCGTTCTCTTCCTTATGTATCGGTTAAACCCTGCGAATCCCATCGCTACTCGTTGCTTGCACTCTAAAACGTAGCTTAGGTACATTAGTGGACAGATGTTGTTCAGTAGTCTTGAAGAGTGTATATCCCACATGTAGTGATAGTGCCGAAGCAAACAACTGTATCTTGCATGTCTCTCATCCCGACGCGCAGACAAAATTTGTCAAAATGTGAACGGGTATATTCTAGATCGCTAGTAATTATGTAGCATTCACAATTCCGACTTGCTTGATCCCTCATTTGCGCCCGCAATCTGCTTCTCAATCCATGCGAATGCGATGTCAGTGGCGTGCTCTACGGGCTTGTCAAACAGGTAGGGAAGAACTGGGATGATGGCCATGCCAGTCGCGGTTGGACCCCATGTCTTGACACGAGGATTCTGCGCATTGGCAAAAGCCTTCTTCGCCTGTCTTACTGCAGTATGAATGGTGAATGCAGGCAGGCCCCTGAAGTCGAAATGAGAAGTGATAAGCACGTGCAAGCGACGATCCGATGTGCACATACATAGAAGCGATAGACTGGAACACGGAACGTTTCACTGCTACCATACCGAGACGCGTTGGTTCCGAGAAATGTGCGGCCTCGAGAGGCGTAGGGCCCCTCCTGTGTGCCTTGTACGTTTCATAGCCTACATCACTGCCGTGATACGGAAGTGTGAGCAGGGACAGTGAGGATACAGAGCCACATGCTACGCTACTCACCCGGCAAGATAAAGCCACGAGATACCATATGCCGCAGTCACGACCGCAGGGTGGACAACTGGTCGGAATGCCTCTCCAACGTCACTGGTCTGGTGTGAATATATATCGCTGATCAGCATGATGTCTTTCCGAAGAAGCGTACATATGCGATATATCTATGGCCTGCGCGAATCACGGTCCTCAAGCGTGCACCATAGGCCATATACCGGAGCTCAGAGTCAGTGGAATCGACGTCCTTGTCGGCAAGAGTTTCAAGCTCTTGCTCAACCTTCTGCTTGAGGGGTTCTCCGGCCGGCATGAGGAGGAAGAGATAGCAGACAGGTCAGGTGAGGTACGACAGTAAGAACCTAGTGGAGAAACAAGAAAGAGCGAACGGTGCCGCGCGTGCGGACGGCAGCGGAATCGAAGACAAGGCCACATCTGGATAGACGCCTTCGGGATAGTCCGAATATTAGCAGGCGCGCATGACTGGGCCGGAGCGTCTGGCACTTGGAGGGTCGAGTCGAACGTGCCCGGTCAACTCTCCGCCACCGCCCGCCATGGCTACAGTCATCGCTCGTCCTCAAGATACCCCCATGCCCGTAGTCTCACCGCCCCCAGAGGCGTCCGAGCCCCTCCCTGACAAGATCAGCGCGTATTATAGCTTGGTCTTTCCCAACTTCACCTACTATCTCCAGACCCTCACAGTCACCATCGGTCGACGCTGCGTCCCTGCGGGCACGGCTTCCACCTCTGATAATCCTCAGGTCGACGTTGACCTTGGGCCGCTTAAGAGCGTATCGCGTCTGCACGCGAAGATTGAGTATGACGAGGATGAAGAACGCTTTGTTCTACTCGTGATAGGCCGGAACGGGGCTTGGGTAGACGGTGTCTGGTCGGGAAGTGGCAGCAAGGTGCCCCTAGGCGATCGGTATGTTCTCTAGCTACTCTGTGATACTGCTGAGCTGACACCGCGCGTAGGTCGCAGATACAAATCGCCTCGCGGACGTTCCATTTCATCCTGCCACCACCAGCACCTCCTGAGGACTCGCCCTCGCCTAGCTCTCAGTCCTCTGGGAACCGAGCACGTTCGCCTTCAGTTGACATCACTACGTATTCCCCACCTTCATCTCTACCGTCAGAGTCTCCTCCGCCTACACACGTTCCTGCTGCAGCTCCGAAGATACCACCATTACCCGAAGCTGCACTTCCCAATTCGAATGCTATCTCGCACAAGACGAACGGAAAGAAGCGCAAGAAGCCAGACGCACCATCTGCGCCGCTCCTCGCGCCGGAAGTCATGCCCGCGAAACCGCAACTAACTTATGCTCAATTATGTTATCGCGCTATCAAGGCACTTGCGGGCAAGGCTTCCCTGCAGGAGATTTGCCAGTGGATCAAAGACACGTACGATTGGTACAAGTACTGCAACAAGGACTGGGAGGTGCGTGTTGATATATCGCTCTCTTCACAATATCCGTTGACGTCACCCCCGTAGAGCTCTGTCCGTCACAACCTGTCGTCTAATCCCGGCTTCAAGAAGCTTCTTCGTGGCAAGGACGAGAAAGGAAAGGGCGCGCTCTGGGGCATCGACGGGGCTCATGAGCATATGTTCGAGGAACTTGATGCCCGCAAAGGCACAGTCGTTGGTGGGGCAGGCGGGAAGGATAGCAAGCTGAATGGGAAGAAAGGGAAGGCCGTCCCTCTCGACCCTCCCCTTAAGAGGAGCGTAAAAGGTGATCCGAAGGGTGCGCCATTGCCTCCGCCACTGACCTCCGCACCACTTGCGTTCAAGACCATCAATCCGACCTTCCCTTCTTCTACCGCCGCCAATACCATTCCCGCTCCTATACCATCTATTCATCCCCCAGTGAAGACGGAGCCAGTTCTCGTCACTCGTGTCCCGCCCCCACTGCCTGAGGCGCAGGTGACACCTGGTTCGGCCGGATCTACCCCTTCCGGCCTTGCGACTTTGACCCAGACTGCAGCATCGCTGCCACAAGCGTCACCCCCTTCACCTAGTTCCGGGGCTCCGTCCGCGACACCGTTCCCTGCCATTCCGGCATCCGTCCGGATTCCGATAGTAGTCGGCCCTGTACCTGCGTCCCATACTTCGGGCAGCCCATCGTCGCCACCGAAACCTATCGTCCTGCACGAGAATACTCTTATCCTCAATCCCGAGATTTTCTCTCACCTGACAACGCAACATCTCCAGGACTTGGAAGCGCTCGGCGCGCAGAAGGCGCTTGAGATCCTGCAAGCGTACATCGTGCGCTATTATAAGGAGAAACTCAAGGCGGAAGGTAGTCGTGGTCGCGGTAGGGGTCGTCCCCGTCGTGGCCGTGGAGGTACATCTGGTCGAGGTTCAACACCTGCCGGGGCATCTGGGCGTACTGAGACGCCTTCGAACGGTCCGTTCACGAATACTCCGCTACCCCCTCGTGTCCCGAAACCTGCTGGCGCACAGTCTGAGACGCCGCCATCGAGCGAGACGCCTTCTTCCGGTGCGACCCCCGGTGTGCCCTCGGAACCCCCTGTCGACCCTCCTTCTCCGATCGTTGTCATTGATGATGACGAGCCTTCTGAGCATCCTGATGAGCCCCTCGCGAAGCGGCGCAGGCTGGATGAGCCCGATGTCGATGTCATGTCTGTGTAGAGACACACACGTTCGTACACCGCGCTTGTCCACAATGGCTACTTCAATCGAACTTTGCACAGTCGCGCGCTATCCATAGAGCTAGCCCACCGTTCCGTAACCACTTTGTAACCTTAACACGCAACTGGGCCGGAAGATACACTGTACGCATACATACTGATGATCATCGTACGTTACATAGCTATAGTCTGTGCGAGGTAGCTTAAGCGGGTGTCCATAATACCATCCGTCCTCCTCGGCGGGTCATCCGTCGACTTCCATGACATCCGTCCGCTCCGATAACCGCCCCGGAAAGCGTCTTTGCCAGCATGTCAGCACCTGGGCGGCTCGTTCGCTCGGACGCAACTTCATTGACGGTATCTTGGCGTCTGCCAGCCGCCTAACCGCCGTGAAAAGCTCCGTACCCTGGATTTAGGCGGCCAAGTCAGAATCTATATTGATATTCTTGGCTCTGCAGGGGGAACCCGACCTACCGTTACGACTTCTGAGCTGATCAGGTTCCTCTGCTCCTCAATGTCCTCCACAGCTGCAACCATCTTCTTGAATGCCTGCTGCATGGCTGGGCGCTCAACCCTGCTCTTCTTGTTCAAGAAGTGCAGGTCTAGGAAGCTGCTGATTGCCTCCACCCAGCCCATTG
This sequence comes from Lignosus rhinocerotis TM02, assembly GCA_000743315.1. Lineage (NCBI taxonomy): Eukaryota > Fungi > Basidiomycota > Agaricomycetes > Polyporales > Polyporaceae > Lignosus > Lignosus rhinocerus. The sequence continues at coordinate 44,124 of KN050131.1, forward strand.
CCATCTTGTGTGCAATCCCTCCTGGTCTGTTTGGTGGTGGATATGGAGGTATGGAGTGGAGGTGATACAAGGGTGACTTGCTTGTGCATGTTGTTGTCGTCGTGATGGTGGTGGTGGTGGTGGATATGGAGTGGGGGTGATACGAGGGTGACTTGGTTGTGCATGTTGTTGTCGTTGTGATGGTGGTGGTGGTGGTGGTGGTGGTGGTGGTGAAGGAGACGGCAGAGGAAGGGTCTTAGTAGTCTCCTGAGACTGGGATGGTGCTGCAGCATCCATCAACAAGTGAGGTACTCCCCAGCTGTTATGTACCCCTTGTGTTTGTGAAGATGATCCACTAGATAGCATTGGGGAAGAGAAAGTTTGTGTTGGGGCATGGGGAGAAGTGTTCTTCCAGGGACTGGCAGAAGGATTGGAGGCTGAGAAAGGGGGTTGTTCTTGGGAGGGTTGAAGGGTGCAGGGGGTGGATGATGGTGTCATTGTTTGCAATGGAGACAATTTGCTGGATGGATAGAGATGGCGCAGAGAGATATTCAGTGCAATAGTTTGTGCCTGTGTATTCTGCATAGAGTAGTCTTCAATGGTGACTGGGTGATAAGAAGACCCATCCATCGTTGCAGGCATAGGTTGGGAGGGTGTGTTCTGTGATGACAAGTCACCAAGGATGCCAAGATTGACAGAATTTGCTTGGTCTGTTTGTGATGTGATGTGTTGTACTGTGAAAGGAACAGGGGAAGAAGAGTATGAGACGGTGGTTGGCAATGTGTGAGCAGTGATTGATGAGGATGAGATAAGAGGGTTTGTTGCATGAATTGCAGAGTGTTGGAGGTGTGGTGAACTCTGGAACAGAATGAGATGATAGCCAGTTAAGTGGAGCGGCACATCTCCTAGTGGCCAGTGGCTGTTACAATCGGCCACAGAGATATTGTGGAGAAGGGGGAGAACTGTGCCATCTACAGTACAAGTCATCAATCATCGACCTTGCCGACTGAGTGATGTTACATACTTGGAAATTCATCTACAGTACAAGTCATTAATCATCGACCTTGCCTGATTGAGTGATGTTACATACTTGGAGAGAAGGATGGGTTCATTATGTGGATGATCCCCTTGCATAATGGGCACGGGAAATATTGAAGTGTAGCTCCATCTTGACAATAATAAGCAATGGGAACAGGGAGGTTCTGGCAGAGAGGTCTATATATATATTGACTGAAAAATGGTGAGAGCAACATACACTTCCCAGAGCCATAAGAGAATATTGGGACAGTTTTTCACATAATGCAGAGGTAGCTGGCTGCATGATGAGGGGGGAAAAGAGGGGAAGAAAGGGGTGATTTTCCTTCAGAGGTATTAATATGATGGACCCGCTGACTAAGCATCTCAATGAGTCATCGAATTGATGATCCAGGGCTATCATCGGATCATTTGTATGACATATTTACCCAACAATGAGACATCACTTGCAGCCCAGACTATACAGTACATATATGATTGTACACAGTTATCTACTCAAACTTCCTATCTGTGATTGTCCAATGTTCAACAGCGTTAATAATTACGGGGGGCGAGGGTCGTAACTCTCATTCACCTCTCAGGTACTACTGTTATAGATATTTGATTTGGACGTTGAAACAAGGAGGAACTCCTCACTTACATGATAACGCCCATGCTACATGATCACTATCATATGATAGCAGAAGCGCAGAGATACGCGCGCGTACGGTCGAGGCCATCGGAGATAATTGAGTATAAGCTGATTGGATGAGGCAAGGCAAACACTAAATCTGTACGTAAACTCGGATGGAGTCTGTTGCAAGAGAGAACAGGTGGGAGAGTCAAAACGGTCACCGACCTCGAAGAAATGGTCGGATGTCGATGGACGAGACAAAGGATGATCGTGATCAGGGGATGGCCGTCGACGACGATGACAAGGATGACATAATGGCAGTAGTTGAATGCAAAGCTACAGATAGCTTTGAGGTGTTTGCCGGGGAGCACAGGAGGCCTAGAGGAGGAGATTCATCCGCGTGCTCAACGCGATTCGCTGAGAGGAAGTGGATTCCACGGTGGATGCACGGAGAATCGTGCGACAAGAACGTTATTCGCCGGGCAGATGACTTGTATACACGATCGTTGTGACCAACCATGGATGGAGTCCGAGCGTGTCCGACAGAGAAGCGAGATGGCGAACGTGCGTGCGGCGTGGTCGCGACGGCTGCGAAGAACCCATGATACGGGGAGTGCTGAGCGCGGGCTCGCGCGTTCTCGCGGGGGACGGATGTGCGGTAGAGAGCAGAACGAGCGTGGGTGGAGTGGTTTGTGCGCGAGTAAGACGATAAGGACGGTCTTGGACAGGAAGCAGAGGCTGAGGGAGGCGGGAGGGCGAGGGCGGAGGATGATTTGTCAGCAGTGGGAGCGGGAGGAGGCCCACGTGCGAGGGTTGGAAGAGTCTGAGTCTGATACACCATCCTCACACTTGTCGCAAAGGCAAAACTCTCAACTGTGCCGCCGACTACAACATAACCAACTCACCGAAACTCTCCTCCATTCCTCTCGTTCGACGATCCAGATCCGCGCACGACCAACGTTCCTCCTCCTCCCTATATCAACGTCTCCTCCCCGTCTGCGCACGCCTATTCCTTTCATAACTCTCCTCGCTCAATCATTCTTGCTCGCCATATCATTCTTGCTCGCCATATCATTCTTGCTCGCCATCGCCGTCTCCACAGATCTTTCTCGTGAATGACTGCTGCCTCCGCGAGCCCACGCTCCGAGAGGCACTCTTCTCCTGGTTCCTCTTCTCCATCCTCCTCCGCGATCGTCACCGCCCCCTCTTCTCTTCCTCTCTCCTCAGCTCCCCCCAAAGCTCGTAACGTTGCCCTCCCTTACCTGCCCTCTCGCGCCCAGTCACATAAGATCCAACGCAAGCGCGCTTGGCGCGATGGCAGCGAGAACCATACCAACCACTCGGCCACAAACACTCAACAGGATAGCGGCTCACTTCGCGCGGCATACCAACGCGCCTTCCGAAGAGCATCGGAAAGAGCCATGACCATCCCATCCTCGCGTACGTCCACAAAGTCCGAGCTCTTTCGTACCGTCCCTGCCGCCACAGTCCGCCAAACCGCCTGTCGCAGATCCCCCACCCCTGTTTCATCCACATCCTCGTCCAGCCCAGATCGTATCATTGTTTCCACCTCTACGGCGGGCATTGGTCGCAAAGTCGCTGCATCCCTCGACCTATTCAAGGAGACTGCGCCCAGCCCATCCCAGGAGAAGGACGAAGTCGATGCTTTCGATCTCCCAAGACCGGAGTCGTCTAGTTCTAAGCGTAGGGGTGCCTCCGCCGTTGGCGAGGTTGGCGAGGCTCAATTCGAGTTCGTCAAGCGGTCGGATTGGCCTGACCGCGGGGCTGCCGCTATCCGGAGGGAGAAGAGCATCACCGGACTGGAACGAGTCAAGACCCGGGATAGCACAAGCTCGGTCACCGGCTCTAGGGATCAGGACTTCCGGAAGCGGAAAGAACGGACATTATCTCGTCGAGAAACGGTACTTCACGACCTTGTTCAGTGGCGAGCAGCAGTAGAGACTGGGCGTGAAGGTGACGGGCGTGGCAGACCAAGAGAGCGAACGGTGTGGATTGAAGATGTTTCCAATACGGATGTGGATACCGTCTCCCCCTCTTCTTCTATATCTTCCACGTCCACGTTCCATCAAGACAGCAGTAGACCTACTCATTCACCGGTTCTTGCTTTGCATCCTCCATCGCCGCCGCTGCCTCGATCGCCCACACGTGAGCTCCGTCCGTCTTTACCTGCCGTGGAGCGCACAGTCTCACCTCTTGATCTACACGAAATCCCACCACCAGCCCGTCGTAGCCGTACACGATCATCGTCACCTCGCACGCTCTTGGTCGAGCTCCCGCCATCTTTCCCCAGTTTACCGCAGTATCCACATCCCTTGGACTCCCCATGGTCTACGGACGACGATGACGACGAATCAGCATGGGAGTCCGCTTCCGTCACCACAACCACCTCCACAACTTCTGCATCATCTCCCTTCCCCCTTTCACCCTCTCGTACAAGTCCTCACCCTCAGCCCCGTGTCCATAATGCGAGCGATGAAGATGATGAGCGACACCAGAGAGCCATGTTGTCTCCGTATGACGAGATGGAGCTAACTTCTGGAGTGGACAGTGTGGCCCGCACGGATGTCGCCAGCAACCTCGGGCTGTACGGATTCTCTCAAGAGAGTCTTCCGCATATTCCGTTGCGTCCCTTTCGCAATCAGGTGGGTGGGCACAGTGCGATCTACAAGTTCACCAAGCGCGCTGTATGCAAGGTGAGTAATGGTTTGACATCTGTCGTATCGCGCAACTCACAGCATTCTTCAGCCCCTCGTATCTCGCGAGAATCTGTTCTACGAGGCGGTGGAGCGCGAAGCTCCCCCTTTGCTCGATTTCATCCCTCGCTATCTGGGCGTCATGCTGGTTAGTTATCGTCGGGTGCCCAAGAGTTCTAGTGCATCTCCTCAGCTCACGAACGCCAAACAACGGTCTCTTGCCAATGGTCCCCGTCCCATACTACACAAGTCCGCCAGCGACACTCCCAGGCCTTCACCGTCTGGTGCTCTGTCTAACCCATCGGAGGAACAGCCGGGTGACACTGATGTGGAAGAAGCAGAGTTGCCAGAAGTGGCGCTTGATTGCAATCGTCATATCATCCCTCAATGGCTACTTCGCGGGGGTCGCAACCGCTCCATGTCTCACTCCGCTGGATCCTCGGCACGTCCAACTGATCGCAGACTCAGACGACCTCACCTCACTGGTATGACTGCGTCGAGCCCAGATCTTGCCTTGACCACTTCTCGCAAGGACCAGCTCACTTGTGGTGGTCCTCAGCGACAATTGTCGAGCAAACTTGCCTTCTCACAAACCGCTGAGGACCTCGATAACCACACACCGATGAATTCGCCTCGTTTCCCTTCCCTGTCGGCGCACGGTTCCTTGTCCCCGAGCAGCCCTTTGCAGCCTGGCGGGTTTGGCGGTACGGGATCCACTGTCGTCAATACCAAGTTCAAGGACCACGTCTTCAACACTCTATTGCGACGACTATCGAGGCGGGTGTCTAGGGGACGAGGCTTCTCGAGCTCGAAGGTAGACGATGACGGGGATGTGGCTGATGGTGAAGGCGAAGGAGCGTCGTTGAGTGATGACGCTCATCGTTACTGTCGCAAGAAGAAGCTGAGTAGGGTTGAGCGATTACGCCAAGAGGAGGGAAGCGTCCTGGGACAGCCATTGAGGCGTGTACAGAGCGAACGTCAGATCAGCAATATCGGACAGTATCCCACTCACCCGAAACAGGAGAGCCCCGACACCCCGTCCGAGATTTTCGACTTCGAGTCGCAAGATGGTGGACCCCCCCTTCCTGTTGGACCTCCCGATCTTCATGATGGTCAATCGTTCGCTGCTCGTCCGTTGCGCCGAAGCCGTTCGCGATCACTCCCCCGTCTCCATACTCATGATATCCATTCTGAGCCTCACCTTCCTGCTGACCATCGAGATCCAGATCCTTCTGTGACACGTCAGAATCACTTCATCTTGATGGAGGATCTTACTGGACGCTTGAAATACTCGTGTGTGCTCGATCTCAAGATGGGGACTCGTCAGTATGGGATGGATGCAACGGCGGCAAAGAAGAAGAGTCAGCGGAAGAAGTGCGACCGGACAACGAGCAGAAGCCTGGGCGTGCGAGTGTGCGGGATGCAAGTGAGTGCCGTTTTAGCTGGTTTTTCTTGACATGATGTTTGCGCTTGTGGTCTTCCCCGGTCGTTCCTGGGCAAGACGCCAATTGGCCAGACGTGATAGTTGTATGGTTTGCTCGGTTGCGCTGACACGGACTCATTTGTTAAGGTTTGGAACCACGTCACCCATTCCTATGTTACCCAGGACAAATATAAAGGTCGTGAGGTCCGCCGAGACGACTTTCCTAGCGTGCTTGCAGCGTTCCTGCACGACGGAGAGCGTCTTCTTGTGTACCAGATTCCTGTCATCCTCCGCAAGATCTACGCTCTGGCGCGCATCGTGAATCGTCTCAAGGGCTACCGATTCTATGGCTGCAGTCTGCTCATGATCTACGATGGTGACCGCGAAGCTCAGGAGGCGTTCAGAGCGTCTGTCCTCGACCACCCATCATCGCGCAGCAAACGTGGGGAGTCACTTGAGCGGCAATTCGACGCACGCACTATCTCGGAGCCCGCTCCTCACCGCACTCTCAGGCGATCCCACAGCGAGGACCTCCTCGTTGGGCCAGTCGCGGACCGCAGCTCTCGGCGGCGTAAACGTGGTGAGGTACAGATCCGGCTTGTCGACTTCGCGCACACTACTACTGGGCAAGACTGGCTACCGCATCCTCCCCCGAACGGCGAGACTGAAGAGGTTACGAGCGGGAAGGGATACCATGCCGAAGTTGACCCCGACACAGGGTTGATTTACGCTCGGTTCCCACCACACTATCCCGACCAGCCGGACAGGGGCTTCCTCTTCGGTCTCATGAATCTTGCTGAGGCACTCGAGAAGATCTGGAACGAGGAGCGCCTTCGCAGAATCAAGAGCTCGCGCGATGACCCGTTGGCGATGGCGGAGCAGCTGCCGCCCTTGTCGACGGACGGGAAGGAAGTGTTCGACGAGATATTTCGGACTCCAGAGGGCGAGGAAGACCTCGGGATGCTCTCGACCTGATAATATCCATTCATCCGCACCGCCTCCTTCTCTGATCTCCCCTGTGAATATTGTACTGTTCCTTCTACTTACCTGCCCCCTTCTCATCGCTCACGGCATATCTCCCAGTCTCTCGTCTCTCCGCCTCATGTCTTCATCGCCCCGTATCCTTAATTGTCCTCGTATCTCTGGCCTCGGCCTCATCATTGTTGGCATTGTTACGGCTATTTGCATGCATCATCCTGAACGTTAGACGTCCATTCCTCTGGGTACCCCTCCTAACGAAGTATCTTACGAAGATGTACATAATTTCCACGGTCCGCCAAATGTCTCCCCGCCCTGCCAAATGTCGACTCGCCCTACAATGATCGCATGGGTGCAGTTTCATGAATGGGTGATCTTTCCCCCGGTTTACATTTTCTGTTTACAGTCTCTGTTTCCTCTTGTTCACAGTCCCTTCCGTTCTGTTTACAGTCTCTCTTCCGTTGTGTCAATATTCTGTCGGAAATGTGGCGAAAGGCATATAAGCGCTTATAAGGGCGGTAAGGACCATTAGACAACAACCACCCTTCTAATGATCAGAAGATGTTATAAGTGCCGACTCATAAGCCCCTCATAAGGATGGCTTATCACCAACTCATAAGTAAAGCTCACAGCAATGCAATAACAGCTTGGTACCCCTCACCGGTTCTTATTATACTAATCATATTTCCGTTTGTGCGTATTGAACCAACTATGATAGGCCGCTTACTAATTTTTGAACTCTACGATTAATGCCTGTAATGTATTCATTCATAATATGTAGCTACTTACTTCATCTCTTTACTTGGGGATGATTCCGGTGACTGTACAAACACTTTGAACTACTTACTACATGAGGATTCGAACCCTCGCGCACGCGAGATTCTGTCTCAAAGACCTTAAACCTGTTACACTAAAACATGGTTCGCGCGAGATTCTGTCTCGAAGACCTTAAAACTGTTACACTAAAACATGGTTCTTTGTCTAGTGTCCTAGTATGGTGGGGGACGTGACTTAATGTCAACCCGCAATTGTCATCTACATGCCCTCCATTCAAAATTTTATTATGCCAAACCACCCATACTTAAGCCTAAATGCGAAATCTTGGAAGGGGTGCACATTAAGCACCCGAAATGCGCCAAATTGTCAGTTCAATGATGCTTGAGCACAGCACCCGAAATGCACCAAATCGTCCTCAGTTCAATGATGCTTGAGCACTTCATTAGATGAGTTCGGATGGTCCAGTACAGTATGAGAGCTCACCAAAGTAAGTGTACTAGCATTCTCCTCCTTGGATATCCTCTCTTGTTCAGCACTCTTGAGATCTTTTGCCAGGACTCCACGATGAGACTTGTATTTATGGATGGAGAACTCATCAGACAGAGTTCAGTAAGTACAGTTCTTTCCTTATAAAGAAGTCATTAGTAAGCAAGTGTGCCAAATTGCCCTCAAGAATCTTCAAAGTTGACCTACAGAAAATGCATTCCAGGCAGATGTGTCACAACTGGCTGTTGAGGGAAGAGTGTCACAACATCGAGGGAAGAGGGAGACTCACGAGATGAGCAGGGGTGGCAACTGACTCTTGTGCAGCGAGAGTGGAGCTGGGCTCAATGGTTAGGGCTGGAGACAAGTGTATTGAGCTATTGTTTACAGGGGACGTACATGGGGGCTTACCTGGAGACAAGAGGTCAAAAGTGAGTCTTCAGGGTGCCAGCACTACGGTATATACATCTACAGGCACCAAGAACAGTAAGGTCCAAGGCGCTGGGAAGCATCTGCATCAGGATAGAATCAAAATGTGATGAGAGATAGATAATCTAAATACGATGAAATTGAAACAATGAGTGCAGACTACTGTGAGAAAGAGGAAAATGATG